>CANYBF010195722.1:0-16957 GCA_948192965.1 Dalechampia spathulata
TCAATCAAAAACTAATCAAAACAAGTTAAATTCTATTAGTTTTAATCAAATTCTATCAGAAATTAAGCCTAATTTGAAGTTAGAAATCGCGGTTTTTTTCGGATCAGATTCAGAGAAAATCAAAATTTGAAAACCCTAGTTATTTTTTCTCTCCCGCCAGAATAACAGATTTACAAATTATAACTGTCTGACGAACATACCCGATCGGGTATACTTAAAGAGTGAAACGGGTAAGATCGCTTACCCGAACGGGTAAGATCTTACCCGTTAGGGGAAAGATAAACTTACCCGAAAGGGTAAATCACATACCCTAACAAAAAACAAAAGATACTCGTACGGGTATGAGACACAGAAAATGCCAAAAACACTAAATGCAACCCTAAATTGAATTCTGAATTGCACCAATATGAATCAAGATGCCCATGAGGGCAAAACAACACAGAGATAGGCTTGACTCATCCCAATCAATCCGACCAATCCAAAATTAGGGTGCGACAACATGCTACTAATCTAAGTCCTTGCCATCAAAATGAGTCCTGCTAAGCTGGTGCCTTGGGATTCGTATGCTTCCAGCCATCTACTAACATGCATCCATCAAATGATGAACGTTAAGTATAAAACTCAATGGTGCTATAATCATGAAGCATAGTAATTATAAACCAATCATGTAATACATAATAGCTTTCAAGATGTCAATAATTATAGTATAAGTTAATCTTAATCAAAAATCACAGTTACATCATCATATAATCAATCATATGTTATAAATATAACAAATATGATAATCTTAATCATCTTAATAATAACATCATCATATAGTCAATCAGAAATATCATTTCTAAGCATTTCATACATGTAGCAACATTTATCCACTCAATAGATCACTCAGATCATAGTTCATTTATGACAATCCTATATCAATTCCTTTCCCATGGTACACATCACTTATTTTCTTTGTATCAGTAATCTTTCATATGTACTTGTAAGAAACACAAGTTTTATGACATGTATACTATATTGATTACCATAAACCAATATCCATTATTGCCATTACTGTAAAACATTCCCACCTCCATGAGAAACAAATATATACTGGTGGGGGTTGATTATGTCTCCAAATGGGCCGAAGCAGTGGCCAGTCCCACCAATGATGGTAGAGTGGTTAGCAGATTCATCAATAAACTATTTACCAGGTTTGGGGTCCCCAGAACACTCATCAGCGATGGAGGAGCACATTTCTGCAATTCAAAATTGGAGGCCATGCTTAAAAGGTACAATGTGCACCATAAAGTCTCCACAGCATACCATCCACAGACCAGCGGACAAGTGGAGGTGGTAAACAGAGAGCTAAAAAGAATCTTGGAGAAGGTAGTTAATGGTTCCAGGAAAGACTGGGCAGTAAGGCTAGATGACATGCTATGGGCATACCGAATAGCATTTAAGACCCCTATAGGAACAACCCCCTACAGAATGGTCTATGGTAAAGCCTATCATCTGCCTATGGAGTTTGAGCACATAGCATATTAGGCAATCAAGCATCTAAACTATGATTTGAAGAAGGTAGGAGATAAAAGACTAATGCAGCTGCAAGAATTAGAGGAATTAAGACACCAAGCGTATGAGAATGCTAAGCTATACAAGAAGAGGACCAAACACTGGCATGATGTGCACATTAAGGTAAAATCATTTAACGTTAGTGATAGTGTACTACTGTTTAATTCTAGGATGAGATTGTTTCCAGGAAAGCTCAAATTAAGGTGGAGTGGTCCTTTCAAAGTATAGCAGGTTTTTGACAGTGGAGCGCTTAAGCCGTAAAACGATAATGGAGAATCACTCAAGGTGAATGGTCAGAGATGTAAAATCTACCTAGGAGGTTTAACTCATAAGCCAACAAATGTAACACCCTTGAAATGAACTGTGAAACAGGTAAGGTCCAGCTGATGACCTTAAACTTAGCATGTCAGCATGTTTTTATTTGTATTTCCAAGTCTTATTGTGTTGAGTGTGATTTTTAAGGTGTGTGGGCATTTTGAATTCATGTTTTCATAGTATAAAATAATGTTGTTAAATTTAACAGTATGTGTTTTGACCATTAAGAAAAAGAAAAGCAAACAAAAATGCAATAAAAATGTTAAATAAGGGAAGTCACAATCAAGACATTGCAAGTCACGATTGTGATAGAAGGTTGAGCATGTAACGAGCCAAAGAAGTTGAAGTCTAAGGCAAGTCATGATCGTGACATTGCAAGTTACGATCGTGATAGAATGTTTGGCCAATAAACAAGGCAAGATGAAAATTTTCTAAGGCAAGTCACGATCGTGACTTTCAATGTCATGATCGTGATAGCAACTTCAAAAACTTAACTTCTAGAATTTTTCTAAGTATAAAAGGGGAGAGTTTGCCTTCCAAAACACAACTCTTCACTTGCCCAAAGTTCCAAAATGCTCTGTCTTCTCCCCAAACTTTATTTCTTTCAATTTCTTGCTATTTGTACATTAGATTACTTATAGTTTCTGCATTTTTGCCATTAATCATCATCCATTCACAAGTAAGTTCCTCTTCTCTCTCTCTCTCTTGTTCTTGAATGTTGCATTTTAACATTTTAAGTTTTGATTAGGGGAATCATTTATGATATTTTGAGAATGCTTTTGGGCATGCTTGTTTAATGTTTTATTGATTTGGGTTGTAATTTTGCTTTTAGATTATGAGTTTTACCATTTGGATTGCAAGAATGAAAAAGGGGGGGGGAAGCAAAATTCAAAGTCACAATTGTGACTCTTAAAGTCACGATCATGATCGAGCCTAGATTACACTCTAATTGATTGTTTTATTCCTTACTTTGATTGAAATTGATTTTGTTTTATTTGCAGGATGTCTAAAAGAGTTAAGCACATTGTTAAACACCCACAAGACAAGGGTAAAGCTCTCGCTTCCTCATATTCACACCCAGACCTTATAGAGCAATATGGTGCCCCATTTCCAATCTGCTTGCTAGAAGAGGGTAGGAAATACAAACAAATCTGTAAGAAATAACTCATCATCCTTCGTTATTTTGATTGGAACTTAATGGAGTAGCTTGGGGCTCTAACCCCCTTAAAAGCATTCACTTCCAAGCTAGGATGGGGCAATTTTATTATTGATGAGCACCCTATTTACAAGGAACTCACTCATGAGTTCTATACGACTTGTGAGCTAGTGGACAATAGGCTAGGAAGAATTAAATTTAGGCTGAGGGGAAAAACTATGGAGATGACATATCAAGTGATTGAGGATGTCTTAGACCTCCCTCAATCAGGGCTAACCTCTTCACATGCTGACTTTAAAGCTAAAGCCTTCTGGAATGAAATCACAGGAGGCTAAATACCCTATAATGCTTATAATGCTTCCAACCTTCTCATTAAGGACCCTGTCCTTATTTCACTACATAAGTATATGGTTGTCTCTATCTTTGCTAAGATAAGAAACAATAAAGTATTTGTTCAGGAACTCTTTGCCATGTGGTGCATGCTAAATGACCACCGTTACTAGACTATCTTTCACCTTATGAAAGGGTTTCAATGAATGGTAAGGCCAAATAGTAGAAAGCTAGGTTTAGGACATATGATTAAGGTAATTGCTGATTATTTTGACATTGAGATGTCCAACTTAACCCTCTTGCCATCCGAGAGATTTTCTGCCAAGTATTTGTAGGATGCAGGGCTCACCACAAAGCGCAGTGTATTGTTCAAAGCCTATGGTGACCGAGATGGCATTAAGCAAAGGCACATTGACATAGAATCTGATAATGAGGATGAGGAGGAAGAGGAAGGTGCTACTGAGGAGGAGGAACAATCACAGGAGCAACAACAGCAAAAAGAGCAGGAGGCTCACCCACAGTCAGCAAGAGCTACATTAGATAACACTATAGCAGAGCTGCTGTTGAGGATTGAGCAGGGCAATGCTGAGAATGCTGCTTGCCTTACTAGAGTGGAAGCTATAGTCATAGAAATACGCAGAGAACATCACTATCAATGAAGAAAAATGTTGAGATACTTTGAGTTCTCTAGCAATCAATGTGCCTTCCCCAACTCCTTCGCTACCAAGTTCACCTCCACCCTCAGGCAATTGAAATTCCAACCCTCTCTTTACAGTTTTTGTGTTTTCATATCTATTTATTTTGTATGTCTTCTTATGTTTTTATTGTACTATGTGTTTTAACATTGAGGACAATGTGTTCTCTAAGTGTGGGGATGCTGGCATTTGTTTTGTTTACCGTGTTTTACTTACTTATTTTTCATGACTGTGTGCTTTACTTTACATGTATTCATGAGTGAATTTGTGTGTTTTGAGAAAATAGGACTACTTATATAGGGCATGTGTATTTGGAAGATGGACATAAATAACTCATAATCACACTGATTTTGGAAACTTTCTCATAAACTTAGCAAATTAGTAGATATTGTAAAAGGTACAAATGTTTAGCTTAGAGAATAAGCTTAATCCTTCTATAACTACACTATAAAATAGAGTACAACTTTTTGGAAATTGTTGAGATATGTGATATGTGTAAATTCAAATATAAAACAATGAGGAAATAATTAAGGGAAAAAGAAAAGAGAAATAATAAGCTGGCAAGGGCAAAAAGACTAACTGTTCCGTTGTCACTAGGGGTGCCCAAAATTGGCCTTAGTGATATGATCAGTGCTAGTAGCCATTCAAGCATAGGTAGAATGTTAAGTAACCAGGGATCGTCGCTAAAAGTGTGGGATAATCGAGCTGAAAAATCTACCTCTCAAACAAGAGTCAAATTGAAAATAAAAAAAAAGAATAAAACCTTATGATCCTCAAATCAAGGACAGTTTAAAGAATTACTCACACTTCATGTCTAAGCAAAAGATGGGGAGTTGTATTATGTTTGATAGTGCAATTGTATGAATGATTAAGCTTGATTATCTGAGTTAAATGCTTTTAGTTTTTCAATACCTAATGAATTGTTAATTTTATGACAAAGTTACATAAAGAGGAGTGATTACTAGTTAAGGATATCTAAACTAACGAATGCAAATTGCCATATCATGAGTATATCACAATTTCTTTCTTGTGTAAGTTTTATTTATTTTATTTTGCTTGAGGAAAAGCAAAGATTTAAGTGTTGGGATGTTGATGTATGTCAATTTGCATGCTTGTTTATTCATTTTTAATTAGTGTTTGATGTTCATTTTGTTACATTTTTGCTTTGATTTAGTAGAATTTGATGAGTTTGTTGAGTGTGTAGCATTAGAGAAGTAACAGAAAAGAAATGAAGCATTTTGGGACTTCAAGGAGTAAGTCATGCTTGTGACATTCAAAGTCACGATCATGACAGAAGTTATGTTAAGAGGAAAAAGGAGCCAAGTCAAGTCACGATCATGGCTTTCAAAGTCATGATAGTGATAGAAGGAAGAGAGCCCGAGCACCATCAAACAAGCAAGTCACGATCGTGACTTCTCAATTACGAGGCATTTAAAGCATAAAATATGCAGAAGGTTGAGGAGGAAAATGGGATCCATGGGGGCAACAAAAACAAAAAGCTTTAATGGAGACCTTATGGGCAAAGAAATCAATAAGATGGGTAAGAATATAAACAAATTGGAGTTAAAGCTGGAGGACCCCCACTCAAAGCATAAAAGGAGAATGGCATCTAGGGTTGAAGGGAGACTATCTACAGAAAATAACAGTCTAGTCCTTAGGGCAAACTTTTGTATAGTGTTCTTCTTTGTTCCTTATTTCTTCTTATATTTTCTCTTTAGCCATGAGTGGCTAAATACTTTGTGTAGGATTTGATCTCTGAATCCCTTGTTGGGATAACTGATTGTGCTTTGTTAACATTGCTATGGATGTTTAATTTTAAAGTTTGATTTTGGAAATAAAGCCTCTGCTTTACGATTGCAATGAGAGTTGGATTATAGAATGCTTGTTCATTGAGAGATGTTCAATTCTAAAGGTTAGTTTTCTAAATGATTACTTAAGCTCTGTGATTGCAACGAGAGTTGGATTATAGAAAGCTTATTCATTTTGGTTAGGTCAGTGTGTGAGAGAGATCTACATACTCCTAATTCCAGTATGATTGCTAGATAATTTCCCTAATTAGAGGACCTTGATTGTGACTAAGGAATTCTGAAGATTAGAGTGAGATTTAGTTGATTTCACCTCGAGAGAGGGTTTTCAATGTCATGGGATATCTTAGGTAGCAATAAGCACATGACTGTCATCCTAGTTTTGGTGATGATGATTTCAAGTCCTATGTTCCTTATCATTTTTGTTATCTTCTTGCTTTTGAATCCATTTCACTTCTTTATGTATTCCCTTCAAGAATTGCTTACTTCCAAACACCAACCCATTATCCTCGCTTAAACAAATCAGAAATCGAAGTAGTGGCGGATAAACCAATAAATCCTTATGGGATCAATATCTTACTAAAGCAATTTGTATACTTGCAGTGAAGTAGTGAATAAAACTGTTGTCGTTTCAAGGATGATCAAAATTCAAGTGCTAAACAAGAGCAAAGCATGCAAAAATTTAAAAAACTCTAATCAAACATATCCAATTGCACTCAATCGGTCTAAAACACACTTAAAATATAAGAATCAACAACATTGACCCCCCCACCACTTAAAACACATTACCTCAATGTGAGATAAATCATAGTAGCAGCAAAACAGAAAAATAAGGTGAAAAATTTTAGATATTGCCTATGTTTTATTATGTTTCTTTCGGGGTGATCATTACTGCATTTCTAATGAGTGACATAGCTCACCAACTTCTGCGTCTAGCTGGTCAAGTCTTAAGAAACTTTGGTAAACAACCTCCTCCATGCTGGCTGATATTTTGTCAAGTTTATCATGTAATGTTGCAAATTCTTTCAATAATCCTGATTCAGCATCTGCAGTAGACCAAGATTGTGAAGTGAAAGCTGGTGAAGTCTTGATTGTCAACTTTCCTTTCCTAAATACTTTGTTATGCATAAGGATAATTGGTCCAGGAAGATAGAATCCATAGCCTAGTGCTTCTTACTTGCTGCATAACAAACCCATTTCATCTAAACTCAACAAATCAAGTGGTAAAAGTTCTATAGCCATATGGAGGTTATTAGAATAGGGGTTAAATAACTTGAGTTGAATGGCAAGGTGAGTCATAATATGACCAAGTATGAGGTACTTCAAAGCTGCGATCATTGCCTTCATTTGAGCCATAAATCACATTGGGACTATCCAAAGCTATTAGCTACTATTTATCCAAAAAAAATGTATTGTAAAACTCATAAATTAGCTCATAACAGACTGGAAAATTTATCTCAAGATACCCTTGCCATACAATCCTTTCTATGTATTCAAAATAGTTTAATCTTAGTTTCTAAATAGTTTGGTAGTCAATAATCTTACCTTGAATGACTTTGAGATTAACCACTTTGGCAAAGTTCTTCTTTTCCTCGTTTTCAAACTTACAGTGGCCATTAAGCTTTGACAAAGGTGGTGGCAGCATACCTTTGAAGCATTTCAATCTTGCTTGCATGGGTAAGGCATCTTCTAATTATTCTTTCTCCTGAGGCTTGATTTGCTTAATTTCTGGTTTTGCTATCCCTGGGGAAGCTTGTTTCACTAGTTATGGTTGTTCTTTCTTTGCTGGTTTCCTTTGACTCCTCTGTCATGGCCCAAGGAAGTTGTTCAACCATATGATCTAAATCATCATTCACCACTTTCAAAAGTAGCCAAGCCTGTTCATATTATTGAGGCTTTAATGGTTTTTGGCCAGTGTAGAATTTAATTCTGATATGCTCAATATCCACAATGCATCTTAGGGGAGGAGCAAAAATCGTTGGTTTCTTGGTTGGTGGTGTGAGCTTGTCATCATGTAGCGTTATGGGCTCCTTACTGGTACATCACTTGGTCACCGAACTTGCACCGATGGCTTTCCTAGTGTTCACCATGGTTCCTTCAAATCCCTAATTTGAGTGAAATTAGGGGAAAGTAAAATTATGCAAGAGGGAAAATGAATTAGGTCCTATATAGTAAATGGGATGGCTAAAATATTTTAAACCCCCCTAAAAGATAAGTTTTAAAAGAGTTTGAGTTAAAATAGAAAACTCCCTCCATTAAAATACAGAGTGTAGTGTTTTATTGCTAAATTTTTTTTTATTTTATATGGATTTTTGCAATCAAAACACGAAAATGAAATTAGACTTAAATAAGAAGATTAAAAATTAGAGGATAGTAAAACTTAATTTAACTAACTAAAAATGAACTGCTATCTTATTGTTTCCTTTATGGGCATAATAGAAAAATTAAAACATAAGCTAAAAAACATAGTTCTGGTTTATAATTCCTAACTTGACTCTTGATGTGCTTTACTTGCCAGAGGGGTCACTTAACGTGATAAGATATGTTGGTTGAGTAAAGAGTCCTTCGTAAAATGGCTTGAGGCAATGTCCATTCACTTTAAAGAAGGTGGGAATGGTCCCATAAAAACAATCCCCCATACATTGAATATTTCACAAACCATAATTCCTTGTTAGGGCATTTCATTCCTTCTTCCTAGGCCTCCTGTTCTCAAATAATTCTCATAGTGTTTGCAAAATAAGTAAGCATTACGATGTATGGTTGGCCAATATAGTTCACTTTCCAAAACTTTCATTGCTGTCTTTTTTGGACCGAAATGACCTTTACACACATACGTATGATAAAACGGAAGCATATAATTGACTTCAATTTCTAGGATACACCTTCAAATAACTTGATCAACACAGTGCTTCCATAAATAAGATTCATCCAATACGTAATATTTTGCATTGCTTCTGGTTCAATTTTTTTCATTCCTTGACAGTTCATCCAAAAAATTCCTGGTACATAAGAAATTAACTATGTCAGCATATCAAGGGGAATTTTTTTATTACATTCAATACAAACTCATCAGGAAATTCATCATAAGCCTTGCATGGTTCTAAATTTGGTAATCTGCTTAGATAATTAATGACTAAATTCTCTAATCCTTTCTTATATCGCAAATCTAAATCAAATTCATGGAGTAACAATATCCAGTGAATTAATCGTGGCTTTGCTTCCTTCTTTTTCAATAAATACTTGAGTGTTACATGATTAAAAAACACAATCACTTTAGTACCAAGCAAATAAGAATGAAAATTTTCCAATGCAAAAACTATAGCATATAATTCCTTCTCAGTCATAGAATAATTATATTGAGCACTGTCCAATGTCCTCTACACATAGCTTATCACATATGGATCTTTCCCATTCCTTTGGCATAGTACTGCACCAACTACGTAATTACTCATATCATACATGATTTCAAAGGGCAATTTCCAGTTGGGTGGTTGTATAATAGGGGCTGTAATTAGCATATCCTTTAATTGGTCAAATGCTTTTCTACAGGATTCATCAAAAATAAATTTGACCTCTTTCCATAAAAGTTTGCAAAGTGGTTGAGCAACTTTCAAAAAATTCTTCATGAATCTCTGGTAAAATCCTAAATGTCTAAGGAAAGGTCAAACTTCCCTCATAGTCAAAGGGTAATGCAATGACTTGATAATATCAATTTTAGCTTATCAACCTTGATACCTTTCCTTGACATTATGTAGCCTAAAATTAAACCTCGATTAACCATAAAATGACATTTTTTCATAATTTAGGACCATGTTCTTCTTAATACAGCATTATAATACTTTTGCTAGATTATCGAGACATTCATAGAATAAATTTTTCATAAATTGTGAAATCATCCATGAGTACTTCAATGATATTCTCAAAAAAGTTAGAAAAAATAGTAACCATACAGCACTGAAATGTCGCTAGTGCATTACATAATTTGAATGACATATGATAAAAAGTGAAAGTATCAAATGGATATGTAAATGTTATCTTCTCTTGGTCCTCGGCTACAATGGTAATTTGGTAGAATCCCATATATCCGTCCAAGCAACAGTAATGCGTATGACCTACCAAGTGTTCAAGCATTTAATCAATAAATGGAAGAGGATAATGGTCCTTTCGTATAGTAAAATTTAATTTTCAATAATCAATACAATCCCTCCTCCTATTTTGAACACGAGTGAGCACCAATTCATCTTCTTTGTTGTAGACCATAGTAATTCCTATCTTCTTTGGTACAAGGTGTACCGGGCTCACCTGTTGACTATCAAAAATTAGATAAATCATGCCTACATCTTGTAGCCTTAAAATTTCTTTTTTCATGACTTCTATCATGGTTGGATTCAACCTGCATTGAGCCTCCCTTACTGACTTATGGTATGACTCTAACAATACATGGTGCATGTATGTAGATGGGTTGATTCCCTTGATATCAGCTATAGTCCAGCCAATTACTTCTTTGAATCTTTTCAAATTTCCTACCAGCACCTTTTCTTCTTCTTCTCTATGCTTGTTAGAAATTATTACTGGTAGTGTTTCACCGTTCCCTAAAAATGCATACTTTAAATAAAAGTGTCTGTAAAATTGGGTTTTTGTAAAATTGAACAAGAGAGTTCAGTGTGTTAACTAATAAAATTTAGCTTTTATCCAATTTCAAGTTCCACATTTAAATCATTAATGGTCTGTAGTAGTTTGTAATTTAAGGTTAACAACTCCTCATAAAATTTAGCATTGTTGAATGCTAATCTTAATTCATCTTCATCATTTATTTCAAAAAATTACTACGTAAATGGATCAAACATATCCATGCACAAACATTAGAGATGTCAGGAGGGTATTTCATGGCATCGTACATATTGAACTTGATAACCTCTCCGTCAAACTCCATTGTCAACGTCACTTCATGGACATCTATCTTTATTCTTGTAGTTGTTAGGAAAGGTCTCCTTAAGAAAAGATTAGATGATTTAGAAGATGTTCTACTATCTATCTATACAATATAAAAATCAGTAGGAAAAATAAGTTCATTAACCTACACCAGGACATCTTTTAAAACTCCGACAGGGTAGATCATTGACCTGTCTGCTAGTTGTATCACTACTCTAGTTTCCTTTAAGGGTCCTACATTCAAAGACTTGTAAATAGATGTAGGCATTATATTTATCAAAGCTCCCAAATCACACATAACATTTTTCTTACCAATTTCTCCAATTTTTATGGGGATCATAAATACTCCCTTATCCTTACACTTCGATGGCATCTTCCTTTGGATTACTACTGATACACTCTTATTAACACTCACCTTTTGAAATCTGATTTATTTTCTTTTATTAGTGCATAAATCTTTGAGAAATTTCACATACTTGGGTACTTGCTTAATCGTATCTAACAAGGTAATATTAACTTGCACTTTTTGAAAAGTCTTTAATATTTCTTCCTGCTCTCTTTCTCTTTTCATTTTCTCCAATCGCTCAGGGAAGGGACACCAAACTACTATTGGCTGGGCAATTTTTTCACTTTCCTTCAGTCCATAATTTTTGACCTTAAGTTCCTTCTCCTCATCAAGTTTTGATTTTTTGGCAGCAACTTCTGGTAGGGTTTGTCCACTCCTTAAAGTCACTGCATTAACTTCTGCTTGAGATGGAAGCTTTACTTTGGATTCAATTTTTCCTAACAACATAGCAATCTACGATACTTGATTTTCTAGATTTTTGAATCTAGTTTCCATGGCCTGTTGAAATTGCTGTGTGTTAGTCATTAGAGTTTTAACCATATCTTTTAAAGATATACCTAATTATTTTGGTTAATTGGATTGTTGCTGGAAATTATTCTACTGGTTACCATATCACAGGTTTGGATGGTCTCTCTAGCCTAAGTTGTATGTTTTCAAGAATGGGTCATATTTCCTCTGCGGTGATCCTGGAAATCCTCCTGCCCTATTAGCTTGCTCTTCCTCTTCTTCCTCTTGAATTGATGGGCATTTATGAGTATGGTTATTAGTTTATGTGCAAATCCTGCAGACTTTAGTTGGCTTAAAATTCATAGTAAAATCCTATATGACAGAGGTAATTTGTGAGATTTATGACTCTAAGTTTGAAGTACTTACCTCATGCACTTTTCTCGATGGCTCCTTTTTAATAGAAAATGGCTGGGTATTGGCTGCCATGATGCTTATTAGGTAATGAAATTCTTATGGCATTTTGTTAATGATAGTGCCATTACTTGCTGCATCCATTATCTTCCATTCGATTGACATTAGTCCTTCATAGAAATACTGGATTAAATTCTGGTCAGTTATCTCATGTTGAGGACATAAGGCATAAAGTCTTTTGAAACATTCATAGTATTTATGTAAGTTCTTCACGTCCTTCGGCCTTATTGCGCGGATATCTCTCCTGATTTGAGCCACCCTCTTTACAGGGAAAAATTTATCTAAAAATTGCCTTGCCATCTTTTTCCATGTATTGACGGTTTCAGATGACAGGTAATTCAACCAATCCTTTGCCGCATCTGCAAGAGAAAAAGGGAAAGCTCTTAGCTTAATTTATTCTAAACTTACATATATAAAATTCTTTTAAGTGCTTGTAAGGATCCATTAAAAACTATATAAAATTATATAGTTGTGATTTAAGTACTTGTGGTTTCATGCCATTAAAAACTATATAAAATTCTTTTAAGTACTTGTGGTTTCATGCCATTAAAAACTATATAAAATTCTTTTAAGTGCTTGTAAGAATCCTCATTTTCCAGTCCACTAAAAGTAGGCAAAAGTTATATTAGTTCTGATTTTAGTTCCAAAAGAACTGTCAAATCCTCGTAGGTGATACATAACATGGTCTGATCTATTGACACGATGGCCATTTATCGCATAGTTTATTGATTAATTACCATGATGACTTCATTAAAACTTTCGTTATCCACGTTGTCCTCACTAGCGGCTTCTTCGTAGGTGTTCAAACTCTCTGATACAGAGGCTACTTTCCTATTTTTTTGCCTCTTTCCTTAATCTCTATATAGTCTTCTCGATTTTAATATTAAAGCTCAAATTTTCTGTGGAAGATCAATTCATGAACAAAGAATCAAAAGAATGTTAGTTACAAACTCGACAATGGTTCCAAAATTTGATCGGGTGTTGAAATTGTCAAATTAATTCCTACTTCCCCTAGCATAGAAATGTAATAATTTTACAGTAGTGGAAGAAGGGTCAATCCCATAGGGATGGAATGATCCTTTAATTCTTTATAATAAAAATAAAATAAAAATAATTTTAGATTTATCGAAGAAAAATAAATAATGAAACAAAGTTTGATTTTAGAAAAATATCAATTTGGAAAGACTCCCTAATCACAAGCCATAATTAATTATTGCTAGATCATGATCATCAATGCAATCATAATCCAATAATAAAAATCACCAAGCCGGTTATAGAACACTGAGGAACAACCTTGAGTGAACCAATTCTTCCTTATTACTGAGACGATTAAGAAGTAGCTCTACAATCAACTCTAATTTTTGAATAGACACGATGGAATAAGAGTCACACACAGTCTTCTAGAAATTGCATTAAGGATTAGAAGAACCTGACTCTAATTAAAACCTAAGAACCAGCTCCACAATGTTCAAACTAGATAGTCTAATTCATAAAGATATTTAAATGCCTTTTACCTTGATTAACTCTTTGATTACTACTTTAGCAAGTTGAGTGACAATTACGAATCAAATAACTCACTTAGCAATATGTATAAAATAGAACAATGCAAAGGGCCCTTTTTACACACCGTTAAGAAATACAATGATTCTTTGAATAGCTAAATTAAAATAAATAGTGATTTACCATTGAAATTAAGAATGTTTTAATCTCACATGATCTTTAAATAATTAATTATGTTGCTCTTGATTGGAATATAAAAATGTCTAGCCAAGCATCATAGACGACAACATAAAATTAAAATAGAAAGAATAAAAATAAATACTTGAGTTAAAAATAAATAAAACAAGAACAATATTAATGCTAATATTTAGGTAATCAATTCTAACTCTCTATAATAGGAATAATTCTCCTATTTATAGGAGTTTAAAATAGACTAAATAAATAAATAAATAAATAAATATCAATCCTTATCTTTAAATAAAATATCTTGAATCTAATCCTTATCTAATTTCAAATTTAAAATAAAAAATTAGTTTTATCATGTCCTTAGGCTCCCTCTTATGCCCATAAGCCTTGGTCATACGACTTGTATTCTACTTTAATCTCCAAAACATGGTAAAAACATCAATTTAACTTCCTTTTTTACTTTTTCCTTATTTCTACCTGTAAAATACAGAAATATAACCAAGTCAACAGTTCTATCCAATTTCTTAATCTGAAATAGACCATTTTATCCATAAAAAACATGCGATTTAGCACTTAATCATTCAACATATAAATGCTATCTATAAGCATAGGATCATACATCTGTAACTGAATTCTCTATAATATTATATCATCATACTATCAACATTAGAATATTGTAATCATATAATATCATTCTGTCAATATGATCATTGTTGCTCCTGAGTATAAGCTGTTATATAAATGTATCTATATATCATTGTTGAATAACTGTATATCATTTCCTTTATGGTATAACCATGCCCTGTGCGCACTATAAACATCTTTTTATAAATGTATTTGTATCATTATGCAACATTGTAATGTTGTATGTATCATGAATGCCATTATGTTATGCATTTCCCCTCTAGTTTTCTTGTATTATTTCATTTTATTATCTTTATAAGAATACGACCATGTTCAACATTATTTCTCTGATATTATTTCCATGAATATGACCATGTTCAACATTCTGATATCAATTCTATGATTATGCATAATCTGTACTAGATCCTGTATGTACTTGTACTGGTTCTCGTAGGAACATATCATTACTGTATAGTTCAATGAGTGCATCATTGCTCTATGGTTCCATAAAGGAACAAAATTATATGATTTCCCAAAGGAATCCATCATCTCTATGACCAGTATGCTTTTGTTAATCATTATCTTATATTCACTCATTTTCTTCCTTCCTTATTCCTTCATGTCATGCCATGAATATGAATATGTATATAGATGATTCATGACATGATATGTATGTGTTATGCTATGATGAAAATGTGCAATCATCATAATAAAATATCATACATAATCCATTTCATACATTTAGTAACATTAAATATAATGAAGATTATTTCATAACACAAGTACATTAAACCATTGCTGATTGACCCTGATTAATGGGTTATGATATTATAATCCATCAATTATAAATCACTATTAAATATTCACTGTAAATCATGACATATCATAACTGAAATACCATATTTAATATAATCATAAACTACATATATGGTAATTCGTACATTGTTATCTTATAACTATATAACATTATGGTATAGTAATAATCTTTCATCATAAGCCATTATACACATTTCATATCTTATGATCTTTTATAAAGAAAGAGCATAAACATCATATAATATCTCTGTCTATATGATAATTCATTTGTTGACCTCATTTAATAGGTCATCATATCATATATCATAAGATAAAATCTTTATAAACATAATACTTTAACTATCGACCTTATTAAATAGGTTATGATATCATACAATGTAAACTACAGTCTTTGGCAATCACTTTTAATTTAACATTGATCATTCATGTTCATAGTATAGTGCAAATATCAAATAAAACATGTGACTACATGTTCATATCAAGGTAAATTAATAACTTACCCACCGATCAACTAATAAGGAATTAGCTAATAAATAGCACAAATCTATTTTTATGATTCCATTATATCCATGATAAAGTAATGCTACCTTTGTCCTTTTAGTAAAGCTTGTGGTATCATTATCATTCAAGCATTTAAGAATAAAATCTATAACACCATTAAAGCATTTAGCCATATTAACATATCATACTTTTATTTCAAAGAATGAATTATGTAACATATATAGATCGTATGTATATTCCTGTATTTCATTCCATATTATGCTTGTATAGGTTAACTAGGGCCACTTATACTCTTTCATGTCTTTAGATATCATCTAACATGTTCAATGTAATGTACGATCTATAAACTTTAGTAAGTGATCTATTAGTCATTTACCCCTTATTTATGTTTTACCATGTTTTTCATAATATAACAAAGTATACAATATATTAAAATAACCATTATATGCATATCATCTTTACTTAATGCACTTAATGTATAATATGTCATTCAATTTATTTTAGTCCTTAAACATTCATATATAAGCATAATTATACTTAACTTAAGCATATAAATCAATATCATGTATATAGAATCTTCACTTT
This sequence comes from Dalechampia spathulata, assembly GCA_948192965.1. Lineage (NCBI taxonomy): Eukaryota > Viridiplantae > Streptophyta > Magnoliopsida > Malpighiales > Euphorbiaceae > Dalechampia > Dalechampia spathulata. The sequence goes on from CANYBF010195722.1 coordinate 16,264, forward strand.
TGTATTTTAGGTATTTTATATAAGTCATGCACTTATGATACATTTCATGGCAAATCACATTGTAAGAGTAGCGCGCCCCGGACGCGGGAGAGCTACACGCTGTTCGGTGTGAGATGCCATGGTGCTTGCTCTCAATGGTGTACTTCCATAGTTGATTGTTCTTTAACCTAGAAAGATCGCGTCGAGGTTATTAAGTGGAGTCGCCACCTAGTTTGTTTTGTCAATTTAATTGAACGACTAGAAAACTAGGAAATAAAACCCGGGCCTTCCTATGTTGGAAAGCGGCCTGAATTTCTTCAGAGTTTGGGTTCAGGATTTCGAATTTATTAATGTTCCATATTATTATGTTCACATGTTTAATTTTAATGAAAGCTCCTAAGCACACAATTAGGTTTAAGTTTGATTAACATACTCTTGCATGACATAAAGCATTCAAAGAGGCATACACACATTATAAAGCATAAAGAGAGCATAAAGAAAGCGATAAAATGCAGGAAAAGTAAATGCAGGAAATAAAATGTGGGTATTTAAAATACAACCCACCTAAATAAAAAAAAGAAGAAAGCAGATAAATAAATGAAAAATAAGGCAATTTGGGTATTTAATACAACCCAACCAAAATAATTAATTAAAAAAAGAGCAAAACATGAAAATTCTAATGTTGGGCCCGAGGCCCAATTCCTCTCTTCCGAAT
>CANYBF010195844.1:0-18376 GCA_948192965.1 Dalechampia spathulata
TCTAAAGAACATATGCGATCGAGTATGATGTCTATATTCATACTCGATCGCCTATGTTCAAACCCTAAAACATAGTCGATCGACTATGAAAGATACCCTAGGCCCTAAAACATAAGCTAAGGCCAAAAAACATATGCACACGTACCAAAAGCATATGCACATGTCTGAAAGGCACCCTAGAACGGCCAAAGTTGGCCCAGAACGGCCTAGAAAGCCCTAAATCAACTTGGATTGGCCTGAAGCTAACCCAAACTGACCCAGAGGCATTCCTAAATCGATTCGGATCAAGCCGATCCAAAATGAGGGTGCAACAATGTTTCTCACATTAAGATATCATATTTGTCAACATTCATGTACCAAAATACTACCTAAGGTAGCCATACACAAGGACACATATATATTGCCTCTTTGACATCATTTTGAGCATAACTTTTACAATTTCATTCTAATTGCCTTTAAACTTATTTTCTTCAGTTTAACATCATAATTCATCATTTTCATACATAATACAAGTGATTTAAGGCATCAAACAAAAAATTAAAGGTCATTTTACATAAGTGTAAAATTTAGGCAGTAACTATTTTCAAGCATTTTTCTCACTTCTAACTCACTTCTCATGCATATTACTTCATCTTCTTCATAATTCTTCACTTAATTCACATCATACACACATAATACAATATCATAACAGTCTTTCACACATAGGTCACCTAGGATTTACACACATATACATTCCATAAGCAAAACTTCATTAAAATATATCAAACATAGAAAACTAAGTATGCTTTCCATCTTTCCTTCATCAATTTAACAAAAGCCATGCATAAACCTCATCTTCAACCTCCAACCAAATTCTTCCATGAAAACAAAATCAAATTACAACCATCAAAAATAAGTAATAAGAACATATACAAGAATAATTAAGCAAAAATAACATTAAAAACATAAACTTCATAATTTTTTACCTTAGAAAAGTGTAGGATTTAGATTGGAAATGGAAAAGAAGAAGGAAAAGAAATGTCATTTGTATGGTTTGGAGGAAGAAAAGAAAATCCCATCCAACACTCTTACTAATTCAATTAATTTCTCTTTTAATTAAGTAATTTTAACGAAGTCAAGGAAAGGTCCAATCATACGGTGACACTTGTCACTATCTTATTAGTTCCTGCCTTAATTTCATTTTCCATTTTCCTTAATGGTTTTTCTTAAATTATCATGTCATATATCTCATACATATATAACTTACATCACATATCCTACGTACATAATTTTATTTTCCAAAAATACCACTCTCTATAGATGAAATTACCAAAATACCCTTACTTTCAACTTAACTTATTTTTAATTCTAACTTCATTTATACTTTCTAATTTCCATTCTAACATATACTTTCTCATCATATAACATTTGTACCATGCATAAACATTGCTTTTCACTTACGAATTTCACTTTTAAGTATCCTTTAAAGCATTCACCAAAAGCATATTAAAGAGGCATCCTAAGTCATTTCATGTCTTTCCTCTCTAATTTTCATATCTAATTGAATTGCATTCATCCATAACACATTCATAATGTATGTTCCATATCAAAGCATCCATAAAATCATTATCCATTCATGCATTTCATGCATCATTCATTCAATCATTCAAAGTTATACATAAAATGCAAACACGTAAGGATGCTATGAATGTAGATGTGATAGTCTGGCTCTAGTACTCCCCTCTTCCTTCATAGTACACTCCTGATTTAATGCATTAGTCATCAAAGTAGAAAAATCCTCGTATTTAGACCCCCATACTAATACCCTAATCTGAGGAGTCTGTCCCTATTCAAATCTGTTGTATCTATCTCTACCTGTGGTAAGAATGCCTCTAGCATAATAAACTAATATGGTGAACTCCCATTTGTACTCTGCCGTAAACATTTTCCCTTGTTTCAAGCCAAGGAACACATGCAATTTTTGAGATATATATTCTGAAGGTACATATTTTTATCTAAACTCCCTCTTAAAATCAAACCATGTCAAAACCACTCGATCAACCATAGTCTATGGAATAATCTTCCACCATTCATAGGCATCATCATATAAGTAGAGAGATAACATACTTAAACTTTGCTGAATTAGAGCAGTCCTAGTCATTTTGAGCCATATCTAAGGAATATACAGATAAGTTATCCTAGAAAAATCAGTAGCTCCATATGCTCTTAACTTCCTGAAATCCTTGTTATGTACATCTCTAACTTCTGTAGTAGGTGGAGTTAGAATTATTGTAGTAACATGTTCCTATAAGGATCTGAGAAACTGAGCAAACTGCATAGCTATAGGATCAATAATAAATGTGGTTGGTTTCTCTATGGGATGTACTCTCTCTCCCTGATCACCCTACTCAACAGGTCCCTGTTGAACCTCTGCCCTCTCACTAGCCTCTGACTTGCCCTATTAAGTGTTGAAGTTACCCTCACCTTCCTATCCAATTATACTGCTTTGTCTATCATAATATCTAATATGTAAACACACACATGGATCATAATAGTCAGTAGTAGTAAGTACTAATAATACTCCTATTATGCAAGTTATTAACCTTGGTCAATAATCACATCATGCAACAATCATAAGTTGAGCTAACCTTAGTTATAATACTTTAAAACATATCACTTCTAAACCTACTGTAACATGTTCTTATAGAATAACTAATAATCTCCTAAATAAGGAAATCATTAATTATCCTACCAGGGATCTATACAATTTTTTTCACATTTTAATTCATTTAATTATATCAAATATTGTTTCCTTGTAATCTAATAATATTTGTAAACATGGGTAATATCAATATATAATAGTATGCATCCATTATATCCTGTGAGCACATCATATATCTATCATTCATAACCATATTGTCATCTATTATATGAAATCTATGTATTTAGTTTTATAGACTTTAATAGTATTTATATTACATACATCAAAAGTTCATAACAAAAGTATTATTATCGTAAGGGTTAATACAACAAGGTGCATATGTAAAAGACATCATTGAGTATTTTACATTCATCCAAAACCTCTCCAAGAATGGGATTCTTCATTGTTCTTTATCTGTTATAAGCAATGCATATAACATACTATATATAGATAGGAATAAATAACATAAGGAAACCACTATAACTTTTCCTGCATCAAATATTATATTTGAACATCATTGCTTTGCATACATTTATATATAAGCACAACTATAATGCATTCATCATTTCATTAACTTTACTTCCATGATAAATGAATGATAATGTATGTTTGTGAGAATGCAATTATGCTTTGTATTCTCCCTATAATTTTCTTGTAACATTTCATATCATTTCTATATGATTCTGCACAATTAGTACTACATCCATTTCTCTATGTATTGGTACTATATAATACACTAGTTCTTATAGGAACATAATATTTCTTTATGGTTCCATGATAGGAACATATACTGTATGATTCCAACAATGGAATCGATAATAACTTTATGACCCAGCTTGTTGTCATTGAACATTGCTTTATATATCACTTTCCTTTCCTATCTTATATCCTCTATATGATATTATATGAATATGCCTTTATGTATGAATGATTCATGACATGATGCATATTTGATGCTCTAATGATCATATGATACCATTCATAGTATAATCTTATTAAGTTGATTTCATAAGTGTATAGGTGAGAAACCATCATTTCAAGACTCTATGCAAAGTCATAAAGTGAATAGTACAAACCTGCTACTACTTTGCCCTTATTAATAGTTGAAGGAGAAGTATAAGTCTCATCAGCTAAACCTATAACATTCCCATTTCATATTCATTTAGTAAAGTCATTCATATATTACACTTAACTTATCACCTTAAAGAATCCATATCCATTCATAACTTGTAATCATAATTCAACTTAGGTTCATAATGAGTATATAAGGACAATATCATCTCATAACATTTCACACTTCATAGGTAGGGGTCATACATACCTTTCAGCTAACTTAAGTCTTTGAATCATAATATCATCCATTAAGTGTATTTATATATCATTAACCTTCATTTGAATATATATAGTAAGCTAATGTCCATATTCATGCTAGTACATATCTTTGCATTCAAGTACAAGTGCATATATAAGTCATACACATGCATATTGGCATGTAACTTAAGCATTTAGCATTAACATATAACATTAACATCATTTCATACTTCTATGTGTATATTCTTGTGTAAAATGGAGAGCTATAAGGTTTAGGTGTGTATAATATTAAGTTTGAAAGCTTAAGATATTGATTCATTAAAGTGCCAAGTCATACTAGGTAAGTTACTATTCATTTGGTCATGTGCACTATTCATTTAGTAAGTTTTACTATTTATATGATCATTTTCATTTCATGTTTCATTCTCCTTTTCACTTAATATGCATACGCCACTAAATACCTTTAATGACCATGTTATGAATCATGAATGACACTAAATTTTAGTCCATCATTTAATTGACATCTAAAGGTATTAAATCATATAAATAAAGTACCAAAACTTAAACATTTATGGTATACAATATAAACTTGTTGAAACTAGATAATGAAAGTACCATTTTTTAGAATACTTAGACTAAATGAATTTTTAAGCAATCTTCTTGGTCTTTAACATAAACATGCTATGTACCACCACAAACTAGGCTCATCAAGGTTTAATTCAGGCCATAACATACAATTTATTTCATCCATTTAGGCCTCCAAAAGTAAAAAAGCCATATATCTAAATAAAGCTGCTAAGATACACTATTTTGCATACTTGCATGAAACTTGCATGCAACATGCGTGAACTTGGGTAATTTTACCTCTTTTCCTCTTATGGAACAAGGCACATGCATATCTTATGTCTCATATGGTAATTAGTTTGCAAACAACCTATACAAGATGACTTATTCTACATGTAACATTAAAATCTACATTTGCAACATACCACTAACTTGTACAATTCTTTCCTCCATTATAACTTAGTCATATAGTCACTTTTAATACATGAATATGTTGTCCTAAGTCATATTTATAAGTAATATATCCAAATTTACCATTATATATTCACATCTATTATAACGTACAAAAGTTACACAACTTGCACATTATGGTTCACATGCTGCCTTATGAATTTCTTCATGCATACCTTAACCATTTTGACCTCTAATTCACATTAACATCAAGCCATACTAAATTAAAACACAAATACACATAGCGTATTCAAGTAACATGCTTTATTACCTCTATAGTGAACATTTTGGCTTAACCATGCTATGCTTTACCTTTATTTTCATCATCTAGACACATCAATTAATCATGCTTTCATATAAACTTAAATGCTACACAATTATGCCCCCTAAAACATCAAAAATCGAAAAGTCCCTAAATTGGGCAGCAAGTTTGGATTCAAGTTTCTATCAATTTCAATCATCTTTCCATTAACCTTTAAGCATATCAAACCTTATAAATACCTTTAGACATCATTTGCATACTTTAAACAGCAATCAAAGTAACATATTCAAGTGATAGCAATTAGGGATTAACATGAATTCTATATACCATAACAAAAACTCATTTGGTTACACATAACACCTAAAATAACTTAGCTTTCTTATTCTTAATCATTCAATCAAAATTCTTTCCTTTACATACAATCATCATCAACCCTTCCTCAACTTAGTTCTTCATTAAGCAAGTAAAAAAGCATAGAAGAAGAAGAATAAGTCATATATAGAGCGTATATAACATAAAAGTAACATAAAAGCTGAATTCTACACATGATCTTACCTTGAAAGATTGTTTTTCTTAAGTTAGAATGCAAAGAGAAGGAGAAAAGAAAGAAGTCAAATGTGGAGTGAAGAAAGGAATGGAAAACCGCCTTGCTTTCTTCTTTAAGATAACATAAAACTCTTCTATGACTAAGTTAAGTAAGGACCAATCATATGAGGACATATGATGAGCTTAGGTTACTTACTTCACCAATTTATTTCCTCTTCCTCATAACCATTTTTACATCATGATAACATAAGGATTGCACTTACCATACATCATAGTCCTATGGACATAAGTCATACGTAACATGGTTTCCAATATTAACCTTATCTTTTCATGAAATTCCATTTATGTCATAACTTACCATTTAACATACCATTTGTTTTTACTTCACTTTAACTTATATCCACACATTTAAAACTATAATTTATCAAACAATAGCATGTTAAACATGTCGATGCATCACCTTACACATATAAATTCCATGATAGAGCTTCACTTAAAGCATTCAGCAAAAGCATACCAAATTCGTATCTTTAGTGCATATTCACTTCTATAATCATCTTTTCACTTCCTTTTCATTTCTTTCTCTATCAATTCCATATCATACAGATTTTTTTTACTATAAAGCACTTCATACCATATTCATCATATTAAAGCATTTATGCATCTTATCTCATTCATGTATTTTATGCACTAATCAATCATTCACTATAATGTATGCATAAAATTCATGCATATAAGGATGCTAGGTGTGTGGATGTGAGAAGCTTCTTATGTATCCATCTTAAATAAATAAAAGCATTTAATCATATAAATTAATGAAAATTTATCCTTAGTACTTTTAATCATTAGTAAGTTAATTATTGTGCATTTGGATATGTTAGTATGCCACTTTCCTTCTCAAATTAGGCATTCCTTGGTGCCAAATAAATTTTATGAAAACAACAAGTATTCTTGTTGCTTACATGTAGTTTGCCAATTCAAGCACAAATTAAACAAACCTATTTAATACAATCTCCTCAAAATTCAATTATCATAAATAATTCCTTACATCAACCAACAAGGAATCATGGTTTCATTAAACAACCCCATCAGTATATTAGTTAGCAAATCTTAATTTAATTACGCTTGCATACATGGCAAAATCCACACTATCAACCCTCTTTCATTTAGTTTAATTGTCCAATTGTATTTCAATTTGACAATCACTAGTATATATGTATATATTTACATGTAATTTTTCATTATTTACATTCTATGTGATTCATGCTTCATTTTTTAACTAACAATCTCACAACATTAAACTTTAATCTATACCATTACAACAAAATTCCTATCAATCTCCCATGTTGACCATTCATCAAATAATTATAAAGGGTTAAACAATCATTATAATTACATATAAACTTCACCAAGGCATTCATTCAACCTCACATGTGTATTTAAGTTTGATATGTTTGATTTATTAAAACTAGTAGCATCGACAAACTTGACGTCTCATATTCCATTTCTCTTTATTAACATAATTAATTCAATACAGGAGGTTAGTACTATATCTATAATTCATTTAAACTATTCATATTCATCATATTCTTAATGCATGGTAACACTATTATTAAACTTTTTTATAGATAATTCATTATCAAACACACCTAAAAAAACATAAATTAAGTCACCCTTGTATAAAATCGTTTGAGATTACTTGTATTGAATCAAAATATGGATTGATAGCTTGATAACACCTTCTTTAAGCTATGAAATCTTATTGTTTCCCTTCCTCCTTTTCTTTATTTTTTCCCTTCAACCTCCTTCGTAGGTTACAAGACATCCCCCTGTATTTTCCTTTCTCTCCTATATGATAGATTCAAATTTCTACTACCTTATAATTCATACCAATATGAGTTCTCATACAATAAGGTTTATTCATATAAGGATAAATTCCACTTCCTTCCATCAACTTATTCTAAACTCACCTTTATCCCTTTCTAAGGCAATATGACCAATTTAATTCAAACTAACCAACCCTATAACATCCTTTAACTAATGTGTATTCCTCTTCTCTTTTTTTTTCAAATATCATTTTTGCATATTTTCTTTTTTTTTCAATAATAATTTTACTGACTCTTTAAGTTTCTTCAACATTCTCTGCTTATTTAAAGGTATTAATTATTCATAATCCATTATCACATTATTTTACTTTTAGTAATAACCATCCCTTGTAATACTATCACTTAACTATTACATATAATTAATAAGACAATATGAAGTATGCATAAATTGATTCAATTCACTTTATGACATTCATATTGGTGCCTATAGTAGGTGCATTAGTGATCATGATAACATCATTCATTAATCTTTTGTTCATCTTGTTATTATAAATAAGTGCATTAATTTCATAAGTGTTCTTCCTTAATTATTAGTAAATATTTCATGTGATAAAATAGATATATGCTTGCAACTCAAACTTTTGATTAATGCAAGGAAATAATAGGTAATAATTAGTAGTAAAGACCTAAAACAATAATTTCATCCAAGTATGACCATAACAAACTTCTTTATAATATCATTATTTATGAAGTTTCATATCCACTTCCCTTATTACATGGACTATATGCTTAAAGCTATAATACTAATTGCATGTAAATATTAACATAAGTTGAAAATTACATTCATAATTATAAAGAGAATACTTTAAAATAACCAACTAATGTCATCTAGATAATAGCACATACAAATGTGTTACAATATGTTACTGAATAATATAGTACATATTAAAGTGTTATAAACTTAATAAGACCATTCCATTAACTATTACTCACTACCTTAAAACTCTAAAATGAATTTTTATTCATATTTTCCTAATAATAATAACAATCTTATAGCAAACAACCTGGTTAATATATATTACATTATCTCATCCCTCTTCCTCTACCATTTATCTATTGCAAATGTAAAACTTCATCCTTTAGCCATCCAAGCTTCTCTATATGAAAAACATAAATATATTAAAATAACACTTAAATATCTATTGAGCTTAAAATCTTAACTCTTATAATAATAAATTTTGGTTGTAGGCCATATGGAAACAATAGATAAAATTTTATAATGTAACAGAGTGAGAAAATAAAATATAATCATTAGAGATATAATTATTCTTTCTTTCCTATCTCAGTTCCTAAATTTACTCAAAATAAATAATTAAAGCTTATAATATTAAAGACAATATGTAAATTATTACAAAAAAAATTTTGACTTACGATGAAATAAATCCATAGTTAAATAGTTTGGATCCGTAGCTAAATAAAGTGGTGACAAAAACTATTCCATAGCTATATCATTTATTGCTAAACTAGTGACAAATATAGCTTCAAAATTAGCAACAAAACTTATTCCATCACTACTTTCATAGAAATTTTGCTGCAAAACTGCTATCATGATATACATAGCAACTTTGCTACAAACTATCATTGCGATATCTTTAGCAATTTTGCTGCAGAACTATTGTCGCTATTTTTGTAGCAAATTTGTTATAGATTTTATCGCCATTCCATAGCAATTTTGTTACATATCCTATGTTGTTATTTTGTAACTATTTTGTTGTAGATATTCTGTAGTCATTTTATTACAAAGGATGTCCTTCTTCTTTCACTATTCCATTTACATTTGTTACATTATTATTTTATAGAAAAACTAATAATTTTTCAAAAAATTTTAGTAGAGTTTTATTTATAATTTCAATGTTTCAAAAATTTCAAATCTATAAAATAAGACTCTATGATTAACAATATCATTCACATTCTTTAGCCCCAAGGCTACAATATTTTGTCAAATATTCATGTGATGAGTCATAAATTAAATGTGGAACAACTAAAATAAAGTTAAATAAGGCAACTAACATTTATAAAAATTATAACACCATTTACATATGTTTAAATAAAAAAATAAGTAATAAGAAAAGTGGATGTGTAAAATTGGTATAGGAGTAGTCTCATTAGCCTTGCTATCATTTATTGGAGTAGAATTAGAATGAATTGTAGCTGTAATGGGTTCAGATAGATGAACCGCAGGGTCAACATCAGCAACTGGTGCATAATGCTCTGGTTATATGGTGGTTAGTTGAGATCTCTACATCTAATGCACTAAATCTTAGCAAACTCTATCAATTATATGTAGTATTTTGCCTCAATGTAAGATCAAGAACATCGATGCAGTCTGCATGGACAATATCTCGAATCTCCTATCTTGTCATGTTAATTAAATGTTGATGGCTAGAACTCTCTTATGGTCCATAGGTAGCGATGTTAAATGATGCACTACTACAATAACTACTAGCCTATAAACCAATACCATACACTCAACCCTTCGAGGCTCCACCTACAGCCTCTAAATAAATGTAAGAGTCATCTATGGTATTATTTGATTGCATTACTACCTCTCGCAACCTAGTAACATAATTATAATAAAATATACAAATATAAATAAAATGTCATTTTTCATTTATGTGTATACATGAAAAGCTCATGAAGGGTTGACTCCCTGCCATCATTTTGCTCTATCTATAAAGTAAAGATATTAAATGGTAGGGAATAAATATGAATAATATTCATATTTTACCAAACCTCTCTTATATCTAGCCATAGTCTTTGACCCATAAGTATGAGTGGAAACAACTCAACCATCTTTACCACTGTGTCGATTACTAGAGGCTTTAGTGCTCTACAATTGTATCTTAGGCTATCTCTAATATTCTATCTAAGCAGCTCAAGTTGTCTCACGATAAAAAGCAAGTCGATCTCCTTAGCCTTCAACTTGGTTAGCATATCATGACAACCAATTATAATTTTATTCAAGTCATAAATTCATCTAAATTGTTTACTGTCCTGATGCGTTATGCCTCTAAGCCTATAGATAGTCTCAATAATGAATTGTTCTTCATCCCAATTAAATTACTTTTGTAAACAGAAAAAAATATTTTTAATTAATGAACACTAAAATCATTACAATTTTTCATTTTAAAAAAATATTACCTTAAACTCCTCCTAATATAATTAAACCACAGCTGTGGGTATCGCTCCCCATGAGGTGCCCTTTAGAATTAATCTCTGCATGAAAATCTCCCTCATATGAGGGTAGATTTTGAATGATGGCTCTAACCTATGAAAAGTATATATGAAATATGATAAATTAAACACTTTATAGACAAGTTATATCACATTTAAATTACTAAGCACATATGGAAACATACACCCTATTACGCAGATGATGCTAAAAATGATGTCATCAAGTTCCACCAAATGGTCTAGTAGGAGGTGAATGAGAAGGTATAAGTACAGATATTGATGCTACTACTACTGATGCTGATGGTGGATATGAAGAAATCTAAATTGGAGTCGATAAAATAACATATAGTCAAGCAGTGCTTGATGGTGTTGGTGTATGACTAACATCTACATGTGGTGTGTCCATCCATGGAGAAGAAGTATATTCATCATGCATGGCTTAATAACTTGGTATCACTGGTGTTATTCACTTCCACTAGCTTCATCATTTTTGATTTCCTTTATCTTGTCATTAGATTCTGTACTGAATATTACATCATCATCTATAATATCTTTAGTATCATTAATGATTTCATGATCATCATGATAATCTTCTTGAAAAGCAGCAATGTTTGAAATTTTTGCTCTAAAATATGTACAAGAGTCCTTGGTTTGACCTTACAAAGTACTAGCCAATATGCCTTATCTCTATACAAACTTGGATATGATATATAACACACTTATACTGCTTGTATTGCAAGTATGAAAGTCTCATGCTTATTAAATTTTCTTTGAATATTTACATCAATAAACTTATATCTATGGTAAACCTTTAAACCAATATTCGGTGTTAGATTAGACCAATGACACTTGCAAAGGACTGTACACTTCAATGGCAATTACATATATTCAACAACAACTATCTCATCTACATGACCAAAATAATCATTAGAATCAATTGTGTAATTTGATCCTTTTATACAAATACCACTATTTATAAATGCTCATTTGGACACATGACTCTCATTATAAGAATTATATTCATTAACAAAGTAAACCAGATATGTTTCACCTTCATTAAAGGACTAAATGCTAGTGCTTTTATGAAGATATTATCGATCTCATGATCACTTGCCTACATTTCATATAACAAAATGTACATCTATCAGTATAATTATATGGTATGATATCATTGTATGAGGATGATGAAAATAAAATATATCTTACATAGGTTTGAAACCAACATGCAAGATTATTTTCAAGATTGATATCAATTTCACCATCGGTAATTATAGGATATTAGAGATGCAACTGATCAACATATATTTTATCATATCAATGTAATATCAAGAACAATGAAACTAAGTTCTATGAAATGAATAGGTTGGTATACATGTTATAATGAAACTTACATGATAAATGGTTTAACTTCTTCACAATTCAATAGAATGTGTGTTTGAACATCTATATATTCTTTTCCATCCAAGTATCTAAATTTAGACTTCCTATATAAACAACCTAAACACTTAAGAAATGATAGCATCCCCTCAAATTTAGGCATTCCATCTACTTCATCATTATATGTAACTCTTTGATGCCTTGTTTATACATGAGGTTAAAAGTAATAGGAGCAAAAATTTATTACCTATTCAACCAAATAGGCATTACAAATAGAACCTTCCACTCTACCTTTATTTTTCATATTATGTTTTAAATACCAAAGAAATATTTTAAAAGGATACATCCACCTGTATTGAACTAGCCTTGTTATTTTTGCTTCATATAACAAATGGATTGGAAGGTGCTCCATGCAATAAAAAAAAGCTAGATGGAAATATACATTCTAGTTTGTAAAGTATTTCAGGTATGTCTAATTGTAGCTATAACATTTGTTCCACTAATATGTTATTCACAATCAAGCTTTTAAAAATAAGCTTATCTCAATCAAAACTTATCATACATTAGCTGGTAGTAGCTAATGCTTTGCTACTGGCAATAATCATTAGATGAACACACAAATCATGACTTTTCATCTTGAATAACTTTAACTTTATCATGTCATCACATCTACCCATACTTGAGACAAATCTATTAGGGAATTTCACATTTTTCAACCACTCATAAAGGACACTTTTTGATTATTTGTCTAAAGTGTAATATGTCTTTGGATATTTACTTATGCATGTATCTTGCTCTAGCTTATCCCTTTTACAAAAAATTTTCAAATCCACTCTTGATTTGGCATTATCTGTTGTTTTTCCTTGAATGTTCATCACGATGTTAAAAATGTTATCAAAAACATTCTTTTTAATGTTCATGACATGAAAATTATGTTGAATTAATAATGAACTCAAGTACGGTAGGTCCTAAAAGATGTTTTTTTTCTTCCATCCATAATTACAACATCAATTATTTACTCCTTCTACATCTCGTTCAATGATTGCCTGTAACTCAAACTCCTCAATCTCCATAAGTATTTGTTCATTTATTTTTATTTATGGAGGATGGAACCACTCTAAGTGATTTTTTTTTGAACCCATACCTATTTTGATGAAACATATATCTTTATGGAAGATATCTTACCCTTATTTGATAAGTGAAATGCTTGAGAATAGTCCATACAATATGGACATACTAACTTCCACTTGTATTCTAACTAGACAACATATAATATGCTAGAAAATCATTGATAGTCCATAATAAAGTAGCTTGCATTATAAAATTTTACTTTTTTGATACATCATAAGTCATGATATCATTCTGCCATAAGTTATTAAGTTCAACAATAAGTGGTTGCAAGTATACATCAAGTTTTTGCTTAACATGTATTTTTGCTTCATACACATCCTATATGGTAAATTATAAGACATTATTATAATAAGCCATGATGAGTATTATTCTCTTGATTATTTAAATGGTTGAAATCCATATGTACATAAGCCCAATCGAACATTTTGAGCCTTTACAACAAAGTATGGAAAAGTGCTATCAAAATGCTTCCATGCTTCTAAATCAAATGGGTGACACATTGTATCTTCTTTTTCATTATGTTTGTCAGCCCATCGCATTTGTTCAACGGTTGCTTCTAATGCATACAACTCTTACAAACTTAGTGTCAATGGAAAGTATAACATCTTCTTCTATAGTTCAAGTTTTTCATGCATACTTACAACTCTATTAATTCCATATCTTGGATGGTTACAAAATCTACACTCATTTAGTTCATCATGCATATGCCAATATATCCATATACCAATATAACATACACCCATATGTATAATAATGTATCTCCTCAATACATAGACTAGCCCTTTGATTAGTTTTTTTATCTCATAAAAAAGATCAACCATTTCATTTTCATTGAGCAATGCATATTACATATATTATGATATATCACTATATCCCTATTCTAATATATGTTGCTTTGATTTAATATTGAGCATAAGGGCTATTGGCAACATCTTTGACATCTTATTACAACTAGGTCACAACTCAACATCATAAGATTTCAACATATCAAAAAAATTTTACGATTCATCATTGAGTGCTTCTTTAACATCATTATTTTACTCCAAATTTCTATATCCATCCATTACCATTTCACATTCTAAGTTAATTGGAAATTATAATTCTACATTACTAGACATTTTTCCCCCATATTCCATCTTATAATGTTTTCATTTTTGTCACTACAATAACTCCCTCTATAGATGTAGTTTTCACCATGGTAGTGCCAGATTTAATAATCAGGTAGAAAACTAAACTTTAATAAGTGAATGTTACAATCATCCATATTTTGGAAATATATATTTTTGCACCTTGAACACAAATTTTTGGTTATGACAACATGTTTAGTAGTGGAAGATATAATTTAAAACCTTCAAAACATGTGATTTCATCGGATCTAGCAATACCATACACATAATACATCAACAAAAGAGAAGATCATAAACTTACTTTTATGCAGATCTCCTTCTTTCTTGTTGTTAGAAAAGTTGTAGCAAACTTTTCAATCCCCAACTTAGAGGATCTCCAAACTATCCATAAAAGCAATGAGAATGATTAGTAATCAATATTACTTATTTTGTTTAGAGACTAGTAAAATAAAACAAAAGTATTGGATGAAGTATAATAGATGAATTCATTTTTTCTTCTTTGATCTTTTGTCAAAAACTAAATTGATCTCTTTGTTCTTGAGTTTCAAATGGCTTGGAAAAATTAGAGGAAGGAGGCAGCCAAAATTAGCTTCTATGTTATTCTTTTGTTTTCACCAAAACATAATCATTAAACCCTAATTAGGTTTAGGTTTAATAAGTAAAGTCATGTGCATATAACATGCTTTTGGCATATGACTTGAATGTGACTAACTTAAATCTCCTTTCCAGAAGCATATGACAATCATGTGCACTTCCTTTTTATTCATCATACATGAATAAGTTACGTGACAATCACATATTGACCATTAAGTCATTTAATTCCATCTAATTCCGTATATACCATGCGTATTGAAGAAGTCAACTTAAATCACTTGTATCTTGAATTCTACCTATCAAATTTAAGAGATATTAGTATCAAATAGAAGCTCATTTCATGCTCTATCAAATGAACATGAAAAATCTAGGCTATCCTATAACCACAAGACATTATTTTATCAACATCCATTTATGATAATCATTCCTTTTACTTTTAGTGTACGACCTTTTGGGTTATTGACATGTTGGGAACATATGAACATATTATTAAACTTTATTTAATAACATTATATGTAAATCAAGAACAATTTCTAGTCACACATCATAACTACCTAAATGTTAAGAGGTCATTAGTTTGACTACAACCCTTCCATATCAGATTCCATGCAATAAACTCCTTTCATAATCCATTATCTCATATAGGTTTGAGTATGGAATAATGTCAACTTAATGCATAATCAAGTGTGTTAGATCATGCCCTAAATTTGATGTTTAATGTACCATAATCTTTATTCCTAAAATACCCTTATGAAACTCATTTATCAATAGGCATTCTACTCTGGCTATAGATTCTTGAATAAAGAATATTACATGAATCAATGATATAAAATCCTTACATTTAATTTGGGGTAGTGAATCCTTTATTGATAAATAAATACCTTCAACAACTTCACACCATATCTAACCTTCAAGCTATGAATGCCTCCTAAGGAGCAATAAAACATAAGAGTCAAAACATAATGATCCATAATTGAGATAGCCTTATTATCTCAAGTCTTAAGGATACTTGCATTACTAATATGAGTGAGATATATTTCATAGACATAGATTAATCATCCATATGAAATCTCACTGGCAAGGCCTCCAATAAGTCAGTCCATAATTGCTCATCCATATGTTCACTTTAGATAACTCTTGTCATGATGAATAAGAATCATCCTATAAGGAAGTATAACATGTGTTGATCTTAACCGTATTAATAATATCCATTCTTATTAATACATTAATTAGGGATAATTTAGATATTGAACATTTGCATACATTGATTCTTATTTAGTTATCCATTCTTATTAATACATTGATTATGAATTCCTTTATACTATTCCAATATATTGGAATTCATTATTTAGTTAATAACCTTTCAAGTACATTGAATAATGAATAATACCTTTTATTGATAAATTGCTCAATACAATAAATCATGATGCTCTCAAGTATACAATAACAAACTCCCACTTGTGCTAAAGCTAATAATACATAAACTTTAAACCCATGGAAGTTACATGTTTATTGTGCTTGCTCTATGTCAATGCCTTAGTGAGAGGGTCCGCTATGTTCTGCTCCATGGGAAATCTTCTAACTTCTACTTCTCCTCCACCAATGATCTCTCTAATCAAATGGTATCTCCTAGTAAATGTTTGCTCTTCTAGTGAGACCTAGGCTCCTTTGATTGGGCCATTGCTCCATTATTATCACATAATAGAGGAATAGCTTCTGTACTACAGGGAACCACACCAAGTTCATGAATGAACTTCTTTATCCATACGGCCTCCTTTGCTACGTTTGATGTAGCTATGT
Organism: Dalechampia spathulata; assembly: GCA_948192965.1. Taxonomy (NCBI): domain Eukaryota; kingdom Viridiplantae; phylum Streptophyta; class Magnoliopsida; order Malpighiales; family Euphorbiaceae; genus Dalechampia; species Dalechampia spathulata. The sequence goes on from CANYBF010195844.1 coordinate 16,903, forward strand.
ACTCTGCCTCCATTGTAGAATCTGCTGTGATCTCTTATTTAGAAATCTTCTAAATAACTACACCACCATTCATTACAAATATGTAACTTGATTGAGATTCACAATCATCTTTATCAGATTGGAAACTAGCATTTGTATACCCAGTTAATTCGAAATCCCTTTCTCCATATACTAAGAATATATCCTTAGTTCTTCTCAAGTACTTGAGGATATTCTTGATAGTTGACTAATGTTCCTCTCCATATCTGGATTGGAACCTACTTGTGACACTTAAAGAGAATGTCGCATCTGATCTAGCACATAACATAACATACATGATGGATCCAATTGCTGATGCATATGAAATCCTAGTCATGCGATCTTTCTCATCTTATGTTTTAGAACACCATGCTTTAGAAGGATGTTTCCTATGTACCATGGGAATATAACCATTCTTTGAAAGATCCATACTAAACCTCTTTAGTGCATTATCTATGTAAGTAGACTATGAAAGACCAATAAGCCTTCTTAATCTATCTTTATAGATCCTTATACCTAAATATAAGTGGTTTCTCTAAGGTCTTTCATGGAGAATTGTTTTGATAACTAAACTTTAACACTCTATAAAAATGAAACATCATTTTCAATGAGTAATATGTCATCTATATATAACACAAGGAAAGTAAGTGCACTCCCACTATCCTTCTTGTAAACACATGGTTCATCAATGTTTTAAATAAAGCCAAATTCTTTAACTACTTCATCAAAATGAATGTTCTAACTTCTTAATACTTGCTTCAATCCATAAATGGATCTTTAAAGTTTGCATACTTTATTGCTATCATCGGATGTAAAACCATTAGGTTATGTCATATACACCTCCTCATTCCATTGAGGAAAGCTATCTTCACATCCATTTGCCATATCTCATAATCATAATGAGCAGTAATAACAAGTAAGATTCTTATGGATTTAAGCATAACTACTGGTGAAAAAGTTTTGTTATAATCAATTCCTTATTTTTGATGATAACCCTTTGCTACCAAGTGAGCTTTATAAGTAACCACATTACCATCAATGTATATCTTCTTTTTAAAGACCTACTTGTACCCAATGGGCTTAATCCCCTCCGGTGGATCAACCAGAGTCCACACATGGTTCTCTGATATGGAATTCATTTCAGACTTCATAGCGTTTAACCATAAGTCATATTTTGAACTTTTCAAAACATCATCATAGCCTGTAGGCTCATCATTCTCAACTAATAAGACTTCCTTATTCTTATGAATAAGGAATCCATACCTCTCAAGCATAGTTCTTATTCTGGTTGATCGTTTGGGAGCTTGTTATCGCACCCTAATTTCGGACCGGTGTTGATTCGGATCGATCCCGGGTTAATTCTGGACCATTTAGGGTTCTTTCGGACCATTCTGGGTCCTTTTGGGCCGGGCTTGGCCCGTTTAGGGTTTAGTTTGGCAGCCTAGGGGTCATGTGC
>CANYBF010196011.1:0-36103 GCA_948192965.1 Dalechampia spathulata
TTAAAAGTTTATTTAAAGTATTTTCTTTTTAAACCTTAAGGAAACAATCCCTTTTTATTTATCTTTTGAATGACCATTTAAATATTAAATTAAATAAACTTGTTTATTAGAAAGTAGATTTAGTAAATTTTAATTTAATATGTCATAAGTTCATAAAACCATTCATGAAAATGTCCAAACATGTCGTATATTACATACATTTATCAAAATGTTTAATTTAAAAACACACCTTAAAACATCATAAAACCATATATACATATCATGGATTGAATAGTCTGCCTCTTTTTTCCCATTCAATCGATCCATCCTTTTCATTTTTAATTAAAATCATTTTGTACCATTTCAATTAACCATTACACTCCAAAATCTCACAACATGCGCATTACTTACATACACATATATGCATCCAAAACATTCCATTACACAAAATACCAACACTATAGCCATATTCACTACAAATATAAATAGCCTTACTCTAATTCCATAAAGTAAATAATCAAGTGAATCATCCTACAACTCATTCATCAAATTCATACATGCAACAAATCCATTCTCTTGGCAACAATTTGATCCTTTAAAGTCAAATAACCCAAAACATAAAAATTCATACACATAAAACCATAGCTCACATATCCACTACAACAGCCTACAATCAATCCATATAACAATGAACAAAATAACCCTCTTGGCAGCAACTTCCTTATCTCTTAACCACTAAAAAATAAAAAGCATTTGTATCCACTCAATCACTCATAAACTCACCTTTTAGTAGTTCTTTCTTTGGACAACCAAAATTCCCTACAGTTGGAAATTGAAGAACCCAAAAATTATGAAAGAAAATAGCTAGAATTGCCCAAAGTCTTCCCATCTTACTACAATCACTGATCCTAAACAACTCACTTATTTAAATCTTCTCTAACTTGAATCATAAGATAAAACTCACATGCATGCACTTATAAAGATGGATCGGCCGAAGTAAACAAAGAAAGGAAAATCAATGTTGTGATGAAAAGAAGAAAAAGAATAAGGTTATGTGCTTGATGAAATCGATAAGAAGGAGAAGTAGCAAAGGAATAAATGCTTCGGTTAAACAAAGAAAAGAAGAGGTCCAATAAACCTCAAACTCAACTTTCCTTTCTGCCCGAATTGTAAAATTCTCTTCCATGGAGATACCTTCAAAAACAGTTTATCTCTAACATTATACTCAATATCCTTGCACTTTAAGTCTATATAAGACTTCTATCAATCAGATGCTACTTTCAACCATTCCTTAATCAATTTCACTTGATCCTTTACCTGCTGGATTATATCAGATTCGATCATCCATCGTTCACCAACTTCATCCTAATTTAATGGAGTTCTACAACGTCTACTGTATAATGGTTCATATGGTGTCATTTGAATACTAGATTGGAAACTATTATTGTAAGTGAATTCAATGAGAGGAATGCACCTGTCCCAACTTCCAACCCATTCTAACACACAAGCTCTTGACATATCCTCCAATATCTGAATAATTTGTTCTAATTGCCCATTTCTTTGAGGATGAAAAGCAGTACTAAAATGTACTTTAGTGCCTAAGGCTCATTTAAAACTTCCCTAAATTTGAGAAGTAAACTGTGGATCATTTTCAGATATAATGGATGATAGCACTCCATGGAGTCTCACTATATCTCAGATATACAATTCCGCCAACCGTTCTAAGCTGTAATCCATACGAACAGGTATAAAATGTGTTGATTTAGTCAGTCTGTCAATAATTACCCAAATAACATCATGTTTACCCTATGTTAATGGTAGTCCAATCCATCATCACTTTATCCTATTTCTATTCCGGTATCAATAATAGTTACAATAAACCTGCTGGCACTTGGTGTTCAGCCTTCACTCGCTGATATACTAAACATCTGGAAATAAATTCTACAATATCTCTCTTCATATCTACCCACCAGTAAGATAGCTTCAAATCTCTATACATCTTAGTACCTTCTGGATGATATGAATACAAACTATTATGAGCTTCATCCAGTGTTTGCCTTTTCAGTTTTTTGTCTGCTGGAATATAAATACGATCTTTGTGTCTCAGCAAACCTTCATAATCTAAAGTGAATACCTTCTGGTTACCCATCTGAATTTTCCCTAACTACTTTTGATATTCATCATCATTCCGAGCAACTTCTTTGATACGATCAATCAATAGAGGTTTCACTTGTAACTGTAATTCTGCAAGTATACAATATGGTTGCACCATCAAGAGAGCATTCAATCATCAAACTTCCTGCACTACTATCAGTAATGACAATTGTAGTGTAGCAAATATTTTTTGACTTAGAGCATCAGCTACCAAATTAGCTTTTACCAAATTATAATCTACGATGCAATCATAGTCTTTAATCAATTCAAGCTATCGCCTTTGCCTTAAATTTATCTTCTTTTGCATCCCTAAATACTTCAAACTCTTGTAATATGCGTAAATGTAACATTTCTTACCATAAATAATGCCGCTATATCTTCAATGCAAACATAATAGTAGCCAATTCTAGATCATATGTTGGGTAGTTCCGTTCATGTGGTTTAAGCGATCGAGAAGCATAAGCAATCACCTTACATTCTCGTATTAGAACACAACCCAAACCATTAAATGAAGCATCACTGTACACAATATATTCCTTCCCTGGCTTAGGTAAAGTCACCACTAGTGCTTGAGTCAAACACTACTTCAGCCTATCAAAGCTCTTCTAAAACTTCTTTATCCACTCGAATGGTACATCTTTCCATAAAAGTGTAGTCAAAGGTATGGCTATCATGGAAAATCCCTCGATAAATCACCTATAATATCCTGCTAAACCCAAGAAACTACGTACTTCAGTAACAGATTTTGGTGCCTGCCATTTCACAACAGCTTCTATCTTGCTAGGATCAACAGCAACACCATCAGCTAAAATCACATACCCTAAAAAGCAAACTTGATCCAGCCAGAATGAACATTTTGACAGTTTCCCATATAATTGCTTCTCTCTCATCAATTGTAGTAACAGACGCAAGTGTCGATCATGCTTTTTCCGATCTCGAGAGTAAATCAAGATACCATCAATGAATACTACAACAAACTGATCAAGGTATTCTTTAAGAACTATATTCATCAATGCCATAAATGCTGCCAATACATTAGTCAACCTGAAAAGTATAACTAAGAATTCATAATGCCCATGCCTCATACAAAAAACAGTCTTTAAAATACTATTCTCCTTAACTCGTAACTAGTGATAACCGGATCTCAGATCAATCTTAGAGAATATAGTTGCTCCTTTTAATTGGTCAAATAAATAATCAATTTAGGGTAAAGGATAGCGATTCTTGATAGTCACCTTATTCAATTACCGATAATCAATACACATTCGCATAGTCCCATCTTTCTTCTTCACAAATAATACAGGTGCACCCTAAGGAGATACACTCCATCGAATAAATCCCTTATCTAGTAACTCCTATAATTGTTGCTTTAACTCCTTTATTTCAGTCGGAGCTATATGATAAGGTGGAATAGGCAAAGTCTCGATCTCAAATTCAACTTCCCTAACTGGAGGCAATCCCTGTAATTCATCTAGAAACACATCCAAAAAATCACATACAGTTGGAATCTCTATTAATTGTAATCTCAATTGTTTAGTATCGATGACATATGCCAAAACAGCTTCACACCCTTGTTTCAGTAATTTCTGGGCAACAGTTGCTGAAATCAAACTGTGAACAATTGGTGGCCTAATCCCCTGAATATGAATTGATTCATAATTCGGATACTGAAAAGTAATTGTCTTCCTTTGAAAATACATCACTACTTGATATTGAGATAACCAATTCATATCTAGTATAACATCATACTCGATAAATGGCATCTTGATTACATCGATAGGAAATACTATATCTTGTAAAACTAGCGAACAGTTACGATAAATTCTGTTCACCATCGCATCTTTCCCTAAGGGACTAGATACTAACATTTCATATCCCAATCTCTCACTCGTGATATCTAATAAGCATGCAACTCTAGTGTTGATGAATGAATGACTTGATCCAGGGTCAAATAATACTAGCACATTATGATCAAGTATATAGAAATTACCGATCATAACATCTTCAGCTTGTAAATCCTCTCTCTACCATAGATTATATTGCTAAATTCGAGGGAAACGAGATGGGTTGAAGAATGAGTTGTTGCTTGCAATGAGTTGCATAAAGCAAGAATCTTAAGTAAATGAGATTGTTGGTGATCATCATCATGAAAGGGTGCTGTGGGCATATCAAATAGGAGTTTCAACTGGGATTCACGGATTGAGATGCATGAAAATGGCAAGCATCAAGTTGCAGAATGAGCTGCTTCCACTTTACAATTTTATGACTTGAAAGCCCTTCTTCTATTATAAATTAAAAGACGAAATGAAACTCAAAGAATGAGAAATTGATTTCATGTTATTAGATACTTGAACTTGTTAAAAGTTTTTTAATTTTATATTCAACTTTGATTTGTTTTAGCAAAATATCTGCACTTCAATTTTTATATTATAATCTTTAATTTAATTATATAAAATAATAATTTAAGGGATAATATGTGAATTAATACACTTTGAAATCTAAGTGCCATATTATTGTAAATATGGATGGATACCGTCGCTTTCAAACTGGTTAGTTCCTCCTCTAATATATAACTTACTAATCAAACAATGCCATTTCTTTTATACAAACAATATTAACATCAATTTTGATAATTTTGAAAATATATAAACTGCTTCATTAATTGAGATGTATTATTCTCGTACTAAAACTAGCTTTTAGAATTAAATAAATAAATCAAAATAATTATCTTAAATTAGAATAGTTAGTAAATTTTGCATCTCTTCTCCAGAAACAGAAACCCCTGAGGGAAAGAAACAAGGATCAAAGAAATAGTTTTGGACTTCAGTATAATTTCGCTCTCCATTTTTACTCGCCGCTCGTCTGCAATTTTGTTTCATATTAGTGACACTCGCAACCCACAGGTCAAACTCGATTAGATCTGTGGGTACCGCCTGTCCGACTGTTGTCTGCAATTTTATTGTTAGAAGTAAGTTGTTTTCTTCGTTTGGGGTTGCTGATTCTATTAAATTCAAGCCCAATTATGATTGTGTATATCCATTTCTGCAAATTATTGCACCATACGAGATGCGTTCATAGAACATCATCAGCACCATTATTGAAGATATTTTTATTGTAAAAATATCTTCAATAATTTAAAAATAAAAATGAATAAATTTTGAAATTTAAATTCATATAATCATATATCAAATTTAATTTATTAATAATCCTAAAAATTCAATTAAAATATTTTATGTGATTAATTTTTATTACTTATTTATATTAATATAAAATTTTAAAAGTACCTTGAAAGAAATAAATTGTAAAATGGAAAAACTTTAATATGGTTAGTTTTATTAAAAAAATAAATTTTCTTAATTAAAATTAATAAAGTATTTGAAATTTTTAGGCAATTGATTATTTTAAAAATTATTGATGTTATGAATTTATGTAAAAATATATGATACTTATAAAAAGTTGGTATTTAAGGTTAAAATTTGAATAGATTTTTTTGATTTTGAATATAATTCTTAGTTAAAAATTAATCATAACAAATTAAAATCATTGTTTTGTTTATTTCGCTCCCTTATTTAATATAGTAAAATAATATATTAAAAACATCTAATTTTCTATTAAAATTAGTATTTGGCATAAAGTAAAACATATATTCATCCATGAGAATTAAAATTTACAAATAACTAGTTTAGAATAATCTAATCATTTCATTATTAATTTACTTTTTAATAATATTTCTACAATTTTATAATAAATATAATTTCTTATTTTATTTATTTACAAAATAAATATAATTCACAACAAATCTAAGATGGAATTAACGTCGTCACAATACAGCTTCAAATTTTGGCGATGGACATTTTTCCGTTGCTATATAATGATAGATTCGTCTCCTATTTATTTTTCACCAACCACCCACTATTATTTGCTATGAATTTGGTGACGGATTTAACATTTTATCCTATTTATGAATTATATGATTAATTCCTCTCAATTTTATCACGATATGACAACAAAAACAATCTATCATTATATTCCATAGCAATTCCGTCAATTATTAAATATTGCACTTTATTTTTTGTTTATGATATATTAGTTGATATATATTAATGTTACTTAAATAAAAATTAATAACATAATGATTAATTCAATATAAATCTAATAACAATTAGTATTTTATTTGAAGCAAAAAATGTATATATATATTGTTTAGAGTGAAATAAACTATTTTCTTATTAAAATAATAAATCTTAGATTTTTAAATTAAGATATAATTGTTATTCTACTAAATTAATAAAAACAATTAGTATATATAGGGGTGTAACATATTTTTACTTTTCCTTCCTTTTTTAACCATTAATATATTTATGATATGATTTTGATTAAAACTAATCATCATTGTATGTAGAATATAGAAATAATAAATATATTTAAATTTATTATCAAATTTAATATATTATGATGTTTTTATATAAACTAATATTTATTATAAAAGAAACATTTGGCAAAATATGTTAAATTAAAATATATTTGCAAATATATTTCTATTGAATAGTATTGTTTTGATGTTAAATTTATTTGTAATTCATGTAATTATATATATATATATTTTAGTTTTATTAAGCACTCATTATCAAAATTATATTCTTTAACGAATACAGGGGTCAAGTCGTCCGCGTATCTTTCTGATCTCCTTTCCTTCTATGGACACAAATTTTTGTTTCATTTTCAATTCCTTTCGAGGATCTGAAAGGGTTATTGAGAAAGAAATCCAGGTTCATATATCCATTATGGGATATTTTTCTTTCCAGAGATTCATGTGAAACCTGTTCTTACAAATAGGGATGAGAACTTGAATTCGTGCGTGACATTTTTGTGGCATCCATTAAACTGGGGGGTTGTTTTCAAAGCATCCGAGTATGCTTTTTATGATCTTGGCTCATGATCTCTTTATTTAGTCGATTAATGCGGGACTTCACTTCTTTTTTTCTTGTATCAACCTTGCCAATAGGTTCTTCGTAGAAACTTGCTGTAATATAAGTAATTTTCTCCATCAGGGGTCTTAGTGATAACGACATGGGAAAAGAAGAGCGAGTATGGGGGCTTCAAAGCCAAAAATAAGAAAGGGATAATTACAAAAATATATTAAGTTTTATTTTGTGTTTTTAAAAATTTAAAGGTGAAAAAGTCTTTTTTTTTAAATCTATCTAATTTTAACTAAAAATATATATTTTTTTAACTTTTTTATTTTTATCTATTTCTTTTTAATATATTTTATCTTTAAAGTTTTTCAATTTTCTCATACTTTTTATCATATCACATTCTCTTTTTTCTTCTTATCTCTTATATCTCTCTTCTTTTATCTTATTTTATATGCTTTTTTCTCTCCTTTTATCTTTTCTCCTATGCTTTTTCTTCTTCTTTTTCATTTATGTTTCTTTTTTTTCATTTTATTTTTCTACATCTACAATCTTCTCTCTTATTTTTCTTTCTTCCTTTTCATTTCTTCTTCTTAGATCTATAATCTTCTATCTTCTTTTTCATTTTCTTTCTCTTAGAAATCCAAGATAGAATCAAACTTCATTGCTTTTCTCTCATCTCTAATCGATGATGGTATTCTCCTTTACTGCTTCACCAACTATCAACCTTTAAATTTCTATGTAAGTCTAAATTTATTTTATTGTTTTGGCTAGGTAGAATGATTTTGATTGAATTGAAATTTGGAAATTTTAATTTGTAAATTAAAATTTTAATTTGATTTGACCAATTTGGTCGGAAAAGTTGAGTAAGAACTACTAAGTAATTAAATGAAACACATGGTTATTATAAAATGAATTTTTGTTTTAGGTGAATGAATTTGTTTGGCCAATTAAATTATTTGTGAATTAGAGAATTTAAACTTTGAATTTCTTGTCCTTTAAACTTTGAATTTCTTGTCTTTAAGAGCTATCAAGTTGGTTGTAGAAATTGATTGTTAAGTTGCATATCTCAAATTTATATAACTTTTAAAGTAGTCATTGAAGGAGCTTTTTTACAATAGTATTGTTTGTATTTTTAGATCCTAATTTTCCTTTTGTAAGAAGATTTGAAGAACACAAAATTGATAGAAATGTCATTTTCAAAAATATTATGGTAAAATGATTAAAATCACTCTTGCATTATTATGAGTCATGCAAATTATCTCAAAATGATTGCATGATTTATTCAAATCCTATCTTGTTACTTTTGATTTAACAATTTTGCTATCAATAATCCATGTTGTAACTATATACATACATATATAAGATTCATAAGGAGAAAATGGAGAAATGACAAAAGGATATCAAAAAGTTACAAATGTTTGATGCATCAAAGGGGGAAGTTAGTACTCTCTTGCATAATGTTACATGCGTACTTCAAATCATGCTATTGACTCTTGAACATGATTGTTAAAATACCTTTTTGTTGCTTTAAAAGGGCCAAAAGAAATGAATTGAATTTCAACAAATAATCATGACATGTATATATACCTTAAGATGGAGATAGCTTCTTAAATTTGACTTTGTATATAATTATGTAAACCTTTTATATCTTTATTATAAACATTTTATATTCTTGTTGTATACTTCTTATATACCAATTATATACTTGTAATAAATCTTATATATTAGAGTTTACGTTTCATAAAATATATTATAAATACTTGTATCTTTGATTTTTTGAACTCGTAAAAAAATAATTTTGTAAACCTTTTATATACCTATTGTATACTTCTTGTACACCTATTGTGTACTTTTAATCAATCTTACATATCAAATATTATATTTCATAAAATATACTGTAAATACTTGTATCTTTAATATTTTAAGTTGTAAAATATAATTTTGTAAACTTTTTATAAACCTTTCGTAAACCTATTATATACTTCTTGTATCCATATTATATACTTCTAGTATCCTAGTCATATACTCTTTTGTATATATACATATTTTGAAAAATGTTTAACTCATGATTTTTAATATGATTTTTTTACAAAAAATATAGTGAAATCTTTCAAAAATTCTAAAAATATAAAAATATATTTTTTAAAATATGAAATTAAAAAAATTATTTTTAAAAATTTGAACTTTTTGAAAAAGGTATCATATATGTAATACATATTAAAAGGATTTGAAATGTATATTTGGAAATTAAAATTGTAGATTATAATTTTTAAAATATTAATTTAAAATAATAGAATTTTATATTTTAATAATTTTTAATTTTAAGGAATATTTTTATAGGAATTAATATATTTTATATTAAAAAATAAAAAGTTATAGAATATCAAAAATGATAAAAACTACAAAATATCCTTTATTATTAAAAAATAAAAAATATTATTACAAATAATTTTATAAAAAATTAATAGATCTAAAAAATTTATTATTAAAATCAGATTTTTTAAAAATTTCACATTTTTATATAAATATATAATTTATTTTAATAATTTTTAATTTTAAATAATATTTTTATAGGAAGTAATATATTATGTATTAAGAAATAATAAGTTAAAGAATTTCAAAAATGAAAAAACTATAAAATATTCTTTATTATTAAAAATATTTTTTATTATTAAAATCTACAAAATATTTTAATAATAAAAAATATTATTATAAAAAATGACAAAGTTACAAGCTTAAGCATTGAAGAGGGAAACATGAGTTTAATTTAAAATTTAAAAATTTTGTTTTTTATTAATAGTATCTTGAGATAATTTAAATTATATTTATTTTATGTAGTTATATTTTATTAGAATTGTATTTGGTTGGTAAAATCTCATGAGATTTTGAGTTGATATTTTCTTTGATATGTTATTTTTAAAAATGTGGTATTTTTGTAAAAAAAAGTGTTAATTGATAAAGTTAAAAAAATAACTTTACCACACAAAAATTTTAAAAAATCCCCAATAAGAAATAGAAGAGTCTCCGAATTATCCAACCCTGATATATACATTCTAAACCAATTCTTTTACAACATTCACTCAAAGTCTCCACCAGCGTTTTCATGCCCCTCTTTATATTTTATAATATATATATATATATATATATAATCAATATACCACTTGAATAAAAAGAAAATTTTTTCTAATAAAAATTGAATTTACATTGTTAAATAAACTAGAAGAAGTTTTTTAATATATAGTAAACAAACAAAATAAACTAACATATCACAACAACGATTCATAAATAATCATAAACTAAAATCACTTAAGAAAAACATAAAAGCTGCAACAACATAAACACGTTAGGACATTTTAAAGCTGTTGGAACTATTGAGAATATTGGAATTGTTGATACTGCTAGAAGTGTTGGAGCTGTTGATATTGCTGGAGTTGCTGGAGCTGTTATACTTCTGGAGTTGTTGAAGGATCTTGGATTTGGATATTTTGAAGCTGAAACTTCCTAGCTTTTACATTATGCATCATCAAAGCTTTCCAGGTATAAATAGAAACTGCTAATGTAGTTGAAAAAATACAAAACAATCCAACATTTTTAAAATTTTTGGAATTTTATCCACGTCGAAGACATAATGCAAAATCTATTGTTAAAGTTATTGGAGTTAACAACATAGTGTTAGGATAAAAAATTTGTGCAGTCATCATAAAAGCAAGACCAAATAAACAAAAAGTTAAAATAAAATGAAAATTAACTTGAGTTCCAATTTTTTATAAATATAAGCAACAATGATAATGATATAAAGTTCAAAAGTTAAGTAGATTGTAGTTAGCAATCTATGTTTATTATTAAAATAGATCTTAATAATTTTTTGAAATATCTTAATAAATTGAGGAAAGAAAGCAAAAGGTATTGCAAAACTTGTAAGACTAATAATACATACAATAATTTTTCAATGTTTATTATGAAAATGAAAAGAAAGTAGAAGAGTAGCTATAATGAAACAGTCAATTAAGCAAAGAGGAAGAAAAACATGAGTTACAATTGTAGTTTCCGAATAAGCCATCATAAATTATCAAGAAAAGTTGAGTTAAAAAGGATAGAAAATTAAAAGATGAAGATAGTGGAACATGTAGAAATGAGAACAAGTAAATGAGTAAATTAATGAAGAGTTGCAATGCTATTTATATAAAAAATAGTTTTGCTTATTAAATTATAATTAGTTTTATCCGGTATTTTAGTTTGTTTTGCAACTTTATCCAAAATTTTCAAACCTTTTAATGTGTTCCAGTAATTTTTTGAATTGAATAAATTTTATCCAATGATCTAAAAACTATGCATTTTTATTTGATATGTCATTCTTACATGCATTTATCATACTTATATGGCATTGTGAAGTCTAATCATGGCAAACTTAACTCAAATTTCTCGTTAAATGGTAATTTGAGTTGACCCAATTCGATTTGATTTGACCAAAGTTGACTCAAATTGACCTAATTTGACCTGAGTTGCCCTAATTTGACTCAAGTTGGACCAATTTAACTCGAATTGACCCTAAAACTCATGAAATGTTGATTTTAAGCCATTAAAATTTCTAAAAGCATAAGTTATAATGAAGTGATTTTGAATAATAATTTAATAATGCTTTATTAGTAATGTAAATTATGAATCTTCTTAGCATCATGGTCATGTAGAATCTCTCCTAAACTTATATAGTTATTTTTTCTTTTTTATATAATACGAGTGTTTAACAAATAGGAAAGAGGCAAGAATGATAGAGGTTGTAAATGACTTGTTGCAATTTAGCTTCATGCATCTTAAACATCCTGATCTGTATCATGAAAACGCTATCATGAAATAAACAGAATAAATTTCAATATCCTTTTTTAGCTTCTAATAAGTAAACCAACTATATTAAGGTTAAGGGTAAAAGAGATGTGAACTCTTCATCTATGTATGACATACTAGCTTTTAATAAATAATTTAGATTCATGTATTTACGGAAATTAGATAACCATCCTTATCATGCAAAAAGAAAACTTGTATATTTTAACCTTATACAACCTTTTCAGTTACTCTCTTTGATTTTCTAACAAAATATATTAATTTAATTTTAAAATTTATGTCAAAATCCAGTACACTAATTTGGAGTGGTTATTATTATTAATAATTTAACATCAAGTTTCACATTGTCTGAGATGCACACAATAAGTTAGTTTGATATGTCATTCTTGAGTATATTTATCATACTTATTTGGCATTTTGAAGTTTAACCATAACCAACTTGACTCGAGTTGCTTGCTAAAAGGCACTTTTAGCTTTGGCCAAATCCAATTCAAATCGAGTTGACCCAATTTGACTCCATTTGACTCAAATTGACTTGAGTTAACCTAATTCAACTTAAGTTGGACCAATTTGACTCGAATTGACCCTAAAACTCATGAAATGTTGATTTTTAATTAGAGTAAATTGGTAAATGACTTGAGGGACCTATATATATATATACACACACATTAATAGAATATTTATGATGTAGAATCCCTCTCAAACTTACATAGTTATTAATTTTTATTAAATATTATACATACATTAATTATTATTTATATGTTAGTAATTAATAATAATTATATATTTCTATATTATTAATAAATTTATAATATTAAATAATAAATTTAATATATAAGAGAATTTCTCCAATATGGATTGAAACATAGAGAAGAGGCGTTAAACCTTCAACAACATGGAGAGGCTGAGTTTCACTTCTGAATGCAAAGCATTACAAAAACACAAGGCATGGGAATCTTGTCAAGTTGTTTACATATTGCTCCAGTGTTGATTCAAAGCTTTGGTGTCTGATTTCATGGCCAATGGACGCCTGGAAGCATGGTTGCATCCAATAGAATATAGTAGCTAACAATCATGCCCACATCGGAATTGGAGGGCAAAATAAGGGCTTAGAAGCGTGAAGAAAATGGTTTACGCATTTTATCGATGGTGGCTTACACGAGTTCAGGCAGCTGAAGGATAATTATGATAATTATATATGAATTAAAATGAACATTTTATTAAATATATGGTATTATATTAGTAATAAATTTATATATTATATTATTAATAAATTTATAATTTTACATGATAAATGAATTATATGTAATTTCTACCATATTAGTAATGATACATACAATTGAGTCTAACGTGATTTATTTAATACATAGTCATGACTACACTTAATTACAGCACAAATCCACGGCCAGTAGCGACCAAAGCATTATCACATATGTGTCGTGCCAAATGGTGTCGTCTAACTTTTACGCCAATCAAGGAAGTTGATTGACAGCCAATGCATCAACGAATTAATTAACATGAAGACTGATTTATCTACCATAGAAAATATTATCATGTAATCAAGTTAGTTCAAAAAGCGAAAGCCCTTGGTATTTCAGCAAGCCCGATTCCTTGTAAGCAAGCATTGCGGTCAAAAGGAAAACAGACAAACAGAGGTTTTATAAATTTTTATTTTCATTAAACCACAAAAATATAATTGATCAATTATGCGACTAAACATTTATGAATCGTATGAAAATTTATGAGCCGTGAGTACTACATCAAATGAATGATTGGTGGATCCAAATATGTGAATGTGTGGTGCCCTCACAAAGCTAATTCCAAAGATGACTTAAGATGTCGGTCTTACTGCCCCTGACCCAACTCGCACGCACTTCAGTTTCACAACAAGCACCACTTGGAAAAAAAAATACAATCACTTCCTAACTATTACATGTCAAAATTTCAAAATTAATCCGACCATTTAAATCTTTTAATCGCTCATTGATACATTAAATCTATTTTTTTCATTTTTATTATATACTTTTTCCCATTAATTTGGATTTTGAAAATTATCAATCTAGCATTTTCTAATTAATAATTACAAGCACTAAATAAAATTTAAAGGTCATTTATTACACCTTTTCAACTTCTTATATTTCTTAATATATTGGCGTGCATTGATTTGTTATCATGAAATTTAGTTCTAGATTACCATTTATGAGTATTTACTTCTTAATTATCTATTATTTATATCTAAATGGTTTATTAGTTTAAATTTATTTATTTCCACATTTTTATCTTCTTTCATTTTATAGATATTTATGTTTTTTAATTATTTAAATTCAAATTTTTAATTATTTCTTAACTTATTTATTTAGTATCTTTTCAAATTACTACGGAATTTAATATAGTTATTAATTTGACACATATTTGTCATTTTATATCCCTACGATGGTGGAGGCTTGTACTTGAGTTCTTAGGCTTTTTAGGGAACATTAGTGGTAATTTCATATGAATAAAATTTGGTGTACATAAAATACATATACTAACTTTCTTATCTTTTTAAGCCGTATTCAGTTCAAATAAATTATATAAATTTTATGGAATTCATTTGCATGTAAATATATTTGGTATAATTGAATATTTAAGTATATATACTAAATTAAAATAAATTTACGAATGAATTGAATCTTTTCCGAAGAAATAGGTTCGACCAAGGACTTGGACTTGCGATGAATTTTAAAAAGCTACACTCGAGGTGTATAAAACAAGTATCAGATTTCATGCCATGTAAAATGATCCTAATCTAAGCGTATTGACTAATTTAGAAAATTTTAATTCCACTATCATGATTTTTGGCCCATAAAATAAATTAGATCAAATAAAGTGATGGGACATTTTTTTAAAATCAATTCAATCCATAAATAATATAGTTGACAAAATATACTTCACAAATTTCTACCTCATAAATTCCTAAAATATGTGAATGGGATATGAAGTTGGAATTATCCAAATATTCATTATGATCTTACAAAGATGATTTGATATATATATATATATTCGAGTGGAAAATCTAGTAGTATTTGTTCAAATAAAAATTACTATTAACTTAGATTTACTGATTCTATCTATTCCATTATAATTAATTGACAGGATTTATGATTTATCTTCGCACATACCATCATAAGTCGTTGCTTGAAGTTTTCAAAGTAGTTTGTTGAGTCATTTTAGAAATCTCAAGCTCAAGGCATTTCAAAGAGCAAAATCCTGGAAGCATATATCACTTGCATACAGCAGATAACAAGGGATAATTCATCTGTCATCACTCTCTGCGAATAGAAATGGAAATTCCAGAAAAAAAGTTGGCATCTTTAGCACTTCATTCTTCAATCCTCCATGATCATGCTTGTATCGTTATGTTATTTTCCATGAGCATATTATTATACTTGCAACTTTCTGCTTCTCACAGCGTTATGGGAAATGAAACGGATCGACATGCGCTCTTCGATTTCAAAGCCAAGATATCTGCGGAATACGAAATTCAAAAATTCTCGGACACCTTAACTTGGAATTCAATATGCTTGGAGAAAATAGAACTGAAGATTTGATTTTTGTCGAGTCTTTGTCAAACCGCAGCAATTTGGCAATGGTAGCTTTTGGTTACAACAATTTTGGTGGCAAACTGCCTCCCTACATTGGCAATTTGTCCAGCAAAAACTTGTTCATTTATACATGGGAGACAACCATATCTCTGGAAGAATTCCAGCAGAGGTTGGAAATCTTGTCAGCCTGTTCGCATTGGCCATGGAGTTCAACTACTTCTCTGGTAGCATCCCTTTATCCTTTGGAAATCTCGTAAACCTGCAACAATTGAATTTAGATGGAAACCTACTGTCTGGAGAAATCCCACCTTCCTTAGGTAACCTTACCCAACTTTATGAGCATACAATACCTGCAAATAAAACGGAAGGGAGTATACCTTCCAATATGGGAATGTTGCAAAATCTGCAAATCCTAGACTTTTCGCACAATAAATTGATTGACACCATACCGCAACAAGTCATTAATATTTCTTCTCTATCAAAAGTCTTTGACCTATCACAAAATTCATTCACCGGCCCTTTACCACTTGAAATTGGCCAAATGGTAAATATTAACCATTTAGACATGTCAGAGAATAAATTGTCCGGGGAAATTCCTAGGACATTAGATGATTGTTTGATACTGGAATTTCTTCACATGCAAGGTAACATTTTCCAAGGGCATATTCCTTCTTCCTTCGCTTCCCTCAGAGGTCTCCAGTGTATGGGCCTGTCACCCGCACGGGTGTAGCCCAGTTTGTACTCGGGTGGGTGTTGGAAAGAAGTGTATGGACCTGTCAAGAAATAACTTGTCAGGAAATATCCCAAAAGATCTTGAGCGGTTTTTATTTTTGCAATATTTGAATCTCTTTCAACAATCTAGAGGGTGAGGTGCCGACTAAAGGAGTATTCAGCAATGTGAGTGCAATTTCACTAGTTGGAAACACTAATCTTTGTGGAGGTATCCCAGAGTTGCAGTTGCCAGCATGCCCTGCTGGGCGGAAGAAATCTAGAATGTTTACTATGGCCATAATTCTTGCAACAACCATAAGTTCAATGGTTCTTTTCACGGTGGTGTTATCCTCCTATTTTTTATCCTATCGAAAATCAACAAATAATCTGTCTTCTATGCCTTCTAATATCAAAAGCCTTCGACGAATTTCATACAAGATAGAAGCTCTCACAAGCAACGGGACATCATTAATAAAATTATAATTTATACTTTTCTAATATTCTTTTATTATTATAAACTTTCACTAATACACTATTAATTCATAATTATTCATTTTTTAATTCATAAAAATCATAATTTATCTCAAGCGCTTACATCATGCTTACATCACCATCACTCATTTATGACATCATAATTAATCCTAATTTTGATTTTACCAAAAGTTGTATATATCAAATTCATGTTAAACCAATCATCTTGAGCTAACTTAATTAATCATACTAAGTGTTTTCATCATTGAAAATGACAATTAGTCACGATTTAGTCGTTTCAGTGGTTTTCGTCAAAATTCCAATTTTTAACATTAGAGCTATATACTCCAATTTCATCATATACTTATCATCATAATCATAATTTCACTTCATTAGCATACCAAAAACATATAAAATAAGATATTTCAACCATTTCATGAATGCAAAGTGTGTGCTCATTTCAGGATGTGACAAATAATCAATTTACATAGCCAACTTACAATGAAGCATCTATTTAACCTTTTAATCATATTTATAATAATTGTATATTTATGAAAAATTTTATCTTCATAATCACTATAATTGTGTTACAATTAATTTTTAAAATATATGTTAATAATTTACCATTTACCATTTACCATTTGGGGCTTCCGGTTTATGGTTTAGGGCTATCATATCTATAGTAATTTTATATTTATGAATAATTTTATCATCATAATCAATCATTATATTTATCTTACAATTCATTTTTAAAATACATATTAATAATTTAAGGTTTAGGATTATTATATCTATAGTAATTTTATGTTTATGAATAATTTTATCATTATAATCATTATATTTATCTTACAATTAATTTTTAAAATACATATTGATAATTTAGCATTTATAATTTATCATTTACTGTTTAGAGTTTAGGTTTATAGTTTATTATTTCAGGTTTAAGGTTTAAGGTTATTATATCTATATTAATTTTATGTTTATGAATAATTCTATCATCATAATCATTATATTTATCTTACAATTAATTTTTAAAATATGTTAATAATTTAAGGTTTACGGTTTATGGTTTATGATTTATGGTTTATGGTTTAGGGTTTAGGGTTTACCGTTTAGGGTTTATGATTTATGATTTATGATTTATGGTTTATGGTTTAGAGTTACTACTTAAAGTTTAGGGTTATTATATTTATAGTAATTTTATGTTTATGAATAATTTTATCATCATAATTGTTATATTTGTATTACAATTAATTTTTTAAATACATGTTAATAATTTAGGGTTTATGGTTTATGGTTTATTATTTAGGGTTTATGTGTATGATTTACGATTTATAGTTTATGGTTTAGGGTTTAGGGTTTAAAGCTATTATGTGTATAGTAATTTTATGTTTATGAATAATTTTGTCATCATAATCATTATATTTATGTTACAATTAAATTTTCAAATACATGTTAATAATTTAGGGTTACGGTTTATAGTCTATGGTTTATCTTATTTATAGTAGTTTTATACTTATAAATAATTTTGTCATAATTATCATTATACTTATAAATAATTTTGTCATAATTATTATTATAATTATGTTTCAATTAAATTTTAGCATACATGTTAATCATTTAGGGTTTATGGTTTACAGTTTATGCTTTATGATTTATGGTTTATGGTTTATTATATATGTAGTAATTTTATATGTATCAATAATTTTACCATAATTATTATTATAATTATGTTTCAATTAATTTTTAAAATACATGTTAATAACTTTAAAAACTAAAAGGGTTAAAATCATATTTACTTGTAAGTTAGAGGGGTAAATTCATGCTTTCTTCATAAGGAAAACCTATTTTGGAAGTTGCTATAGTTATCTACATGGGCTTTAATCTAGTAATAAGGCTAAGGTCTCCCACTACGATGTCCAAATATCTATCCTATAAAGAAATCATTAACAACTCGGACTATACCTCACATATATCCACTCAATGATGGTTAACAGTACCTCGACAGTAAATGGTGAAAGCAAGTTCATATTCCTAAGGCATCAAATTGAGATCAAGGTACTAGCTTATCCACAATCTCATGGTTATTTAGGGATAAAGTGTTTGTGTGAATATGCAAAATGATTGTGTAGATAATATAATTAATCAATTAACATGGTAAAACTAATATGAAGCTCTTACTTTCACTGTCACCCATCAATGTTAGGAATCTCATATTTAATTTTACCATGTTAATTGAATAATTATTCCTACACATGCATTTTACATCCATTCAATTACCATAAATATATATATTTGGTTTGTACCCTTATTTCCTTTTTATCCTCTTCTTTTCATTAATTTTTATTATTTTGTATATGCTTATATAAATACATAATACATAATACATCTAATCATCATAAAAAATAAAATATATTCATCTAACAAATACATAACATATATACATCTAATCATGAAAAAATACATAACAAATATAACCATCTAACAAATATATAACATAAATACATCTAATCATCAAAAAATATAATCATGATAAATACATAACAAATAATATATAACCATATGTCAACTAAATAACATACATACATTTAATCATGAAAAATTATAATCATAAATAAATACATAACAACAAAAATATAATAATCTAGTCAATAAATAACTTCAAATATAATCATTAAAAATATAATTTTTACATTTAATAATATATAACAAATCAAAAATATCACCTCAGAGATGAGTTAAGATGAGATGGAAAGAAGAAAATCATATGGGAATAGGGAAATGGAAATGAAATGGTAAGGGGAGGGGAGAGAGGAAAGGAGCTTGGTCGGATGAAAGTGAAACAAGAATGAAGGAAGAAAGGAAGAAAGAAAGAAGGAAAATGAGGGAGGTGTTGAATCTGAAAACGGACCCTGGTCCATTGATGCTGATGGGCTCTAGAGTGACGGCTCAAACGATGGGCCAGATCAGCTGGAAGGCAGGCTGCTTCACCTACGCGCTGGCTTGAGTTGGAGGAGATAAGGCCTTCACCACTAAAATGCCATTTGGCATTTTGGTTTGTTGGCCTTTTGAATTATAAGTTCTTCTTTTCCTCCCTCTTTACCCTATGTGGGATTTCCCTTTCCCACAACCCTCTTCCTTCTCCTTCATTTTCCTAACACTCCCTCTCAAATCTTAACGGGCTCAAGCCTGTTACCATAATCATCTATGCTTCTCAGAGTCAAGCCTTATGAGCTTGGGCTTGAACTCGTCTCTCAGTCTCAGAGGCCTTAACCTTTCATCATCTAGGCTTGGATTAGACTTGAGCTTCACAGGAATTATCACTTGGGTCTTCTTTTTCTTGTTGGATCACGAAGTGAGGCTCCATGGGCTCCAATTCCGCAGACTTTGATTTTTGCATCATCTTGGATCAAGTACTCCATCTTTTTTCACATTCGGCCTCTAAATTGTTTTGACAGGCTGATAGTTGGGCCTTAGAATCATTAATGGGCCATGAGCCTATAGGCTCTGATACCATTTGTTGAATCTGAAAATGGACCCTGATCCATTGATGTTGATGGGCTCTAGAGTGACGGCCCAAACGACAGGCCATAACAGTTGGAAGGCGGGCTGCTTCATCTACGCATGGGCCTAGGCCGGAGGAGATAAGGCCTTCACCACCAAAATGCCATTTGGCATTTTGGTTTGTTGGCCTTCAGAATTATAAGTGCTTCTTTTCCTTCCTCTTTACTCGATGTGAGATTTCCCTTTCCTGCAGCCCTCTTCCTTCTCCTTCATTTTCCTAACAGGAGGATCATGGTAGTTGGTGTAATAAAAGCCAATTGGCCACCATTATGACTGGCAGCCAAGTCATAAATAATGGCAGATGGCAGGGTAGAGATTCCATGTAGTTCAGTGAGATGGGACGAGTCAAGCACAGGTCAAGCCAGAAGAGTTGCCGCCACTTATTCTAGCGTCCATGTTTACATATCATTCCACATGCCATCCTTTAATGCCACCTAAGCTAGCTACCACTCCGCCACTTTGACTGGTTGATTCTTGGTCAGAGACCTGGATGTTTATTTATCGTCATGGAAGAGCACCAATGATTCTTCGGGAGGTAGCCATACGGCTCTTGTTGATTCGAGTTTAGAGATAGTCATCTTACGGAATTCATGATTGTCTTATCCCAGAATTCATCAGTCTCGCCTCGACCAGGACAGCGGAATGGCATTGGGTTTGGTGGGTCGCCTTTTTTAAAGCTGAATCCGATGTTTGAGTCTACCTTTGTTTTCCATCAGAAAGAGATTTAGTAAAAGTTTGAGCCTTCGAACAGTTCAGTGCATATGGGGATTGTTCTGAATCAAGTTGATTGTTGCAAACTGAGATGGAAGAAAGAAAGCAAATGAAAAGAGAAGCAGCAGAGTGGGAAGTCCCACATCGCCAACTTAAGGCAAAATAGGGTTTGCTGCAGCATTTCGGATCAACACACTAGAAAATAGAAAAATAAAAAAAATGCTTAGCTTATATTTACTGTATATCATGACTATATAAGGAAAAAAAGACATGAGATCAAAAAAACAAAGATCAAGCACAAGAAAATAAATTAGTAAAGTTCATTAAATATTTAAATAAAGAACATTTATTTAACATTTAAGGTAGGTATAATATATATTTAATTTAAATTTTAATAACATATACCAAAGGTTTAATGTAGTTTTAATAAAAAAAAAATATTATCACAATAAGTACATAGTAGAGGTTTATACTTATCATTGAGAGAGGTTGACTAAAATTTGAACATATTTATTATTAAAATTAGTAAATAATAAATATTGTTATTGTTATTATCTTTTTGTTATATTTAATATAATGTTAGTGCCGAATAATAATATAGAATAGCTACTAAATATTTGAACAAAAATTTAAAATAAATTATATTCTAAATCGATAATTTAGGGATAATCTTAATAAACAAATATATTTGACACTCATGCTATAAAAAGTAATTGCATCGATAAATATTTGTGTATTGAATAAAATAAATTAACAAAACATAAAAATATAAGATATATATATATAACCATATTTAACCGGTTAATTAAATAATTTTTAAAATATAAAAAATTAAATAAAATTTAAAATAAAAATTTAAAATTTGGATCTAACTATAGATCCATTAATTATTAATTTCATTTTTCATTGATTTTCAAACTAATTTTTGGATAGTTTGATTTTTTCACATCCCTATTGTTTTGATTGAAATTATTTGAATTGACGTAACATATTTTATTCAAAAGATTTATTTTTCAAATCTTATAGACGTTGAATAGGGATGTAAATTAATCAAAGTAAGTTAAATTTTAATTTATTCAAACTTGATTCATTTATAATTAAATGAGTTTGAGTGAAGCTTTTTAAATTTATTATTGAGTTAATTCATAAATTTAAATAAATCAAGTATTATCTAACTTAAACTGGTTCAGCCGATATGCTCCTTGATGCAAAATTTCATATGTAAAATTAGATGACATAGGGTTATTAAAGGACTAAATAGTTGCAATTGATCAATCCCTATAGGCTCTAAAGCATCTTATTCCTTTAGCACATAATGCATTTTTGGATGTCAAATGCTATAGTTGGAAAGGAAAATCTTCTTCAAACATCAATACTTTCCTTGAAACAATCATGTATTATACATTTTACAAAAAGAAAGAAAAAGGTAATTACTCCTATGTTAATTTGGTTAAGACAATCATCATAAGAACACCTAGATTGAGTTTGATCCGTATGGCAATCGAAAAATATAATTTTTGACTGAATGTCAATTTGCATGTTTTTCATGGTTAAAATGGTCTATTTTGTATATTGAAACTTGCTAAAACAGTTGACTATATCATGTTTTTATGTTTTGCAAGTAAAAATGATCAAAAAGTAAAACGATAGCTAAAAACACATTTTTAGCTTGTTTCTTATGAGAAGGCAGATATCAGTTGGTCAAAGATTATGGTTACAAGAAGAGCAAATTACATAGAAGACTGTCAGTCAAGACTTTAAGTTTGAATTTTGTATTTTATTTTCAAGATCATATTAGATGAAGTGAATAAAAAATAAAATTATTATCTTAGGATTTATTTATTTATTTTAATATTTATTTTATGTTTATAAATGGGAGGTTTGTTCCCATTATAGAGGATCCATCTATTGTGAATCATTTTTAGTTTTATCAATAAAAGTTCTTTCTTTTATTTTTGTGTTATTGCTAATGATGCAAAACTGAACAATTTTTATTCTCAAACGGAAACAACACAAATAATTCATTATTATTTCATGTGAGGTCAAAACGTACTTAATTTCATTAGTATTCACTATTCACTTTAATTCAATAAATCATAGAACCATTGTAGTTCTTGGAAGGGCGTAAATAAGACTTGTTGCGCAAATCCAATTTTGACATATTGCTATATAAGTTATTTGATCCAAAATTATCACTTAACTTATTAGAGTAGCATTAAAGAGTTAAACTTTATTGCAGATGTTTAGTTTTCTTCGTGAATTTTAGCGATCTAGTTTGAATATTATGAATGATTATTGGATATTAATTTAAGTCACCTTAATCTTAAGGAAGAATTGGTTGATGTGAAGCTATTTTCAACATTCTATAACTAGCTTAATGAAATTATCATTGAATTATATTTGAATCGATGATCATATTTCGAATAATGAATATTTGGCAGTTATTCGGTTGGGAAGTTTTTCATCTTCATATTTCCCAAAAATCCAATTTCATTATTTCTTTTTATTTTCTCTAACCACAAAATAGTTTAAATTTTATTTTCTCTCGCAAAGAATAAAATAATCATTTCGTCCAAGTGGGATCAACCCTTCTTCCACTACTATAAAATTATTTAGATTTCTACGATTGGAAGTAGGAATTAATTTGACAGATTTAACACCCGATCAATTGTCATCTAAGCATAGGCATCGTAATTGTAACTTCATTAATGGAGTAATTATTTGTTTCAATGAATTTTCTTTCCATGAAAAATCCAGGCTCCTTTGGCTCAGGCAACTTATCTTCACCGGTCAACATCACCACCACAGATGACATGTCTGGTCTGTCTTCTGGACAGTTTTGTGCACATATTAGACCAATTTGAATTGATCTTAATACTTGTGATAAATCACAAAATTCCACCAATGATGTGTCTATTAGTTCTACGGATCTTCCTTCTTTGAATAGTATCCATGCCTACAATAAAGAAGAAGAAGACGGTGAACAAGTATTTTATTAATTTTCAATTGATATATCACAATTTCTTTGAATTTAATAATCTTTTTATTTTGTTCTTCCTATTTCAATTTTTTTCAATTCAACATTTCAATTTATTTATTTATATATTTTAAACACCTGAATTTAGTATAATTTTTCAATTTATCTTGTGAACTTCAATTTTTATCATTTAGATGCTTTAATTTTATTTATCATATATCTTTAATTTTATATAAAACATAGCAAATTTAGAGGTGAAAAATGACATATATTACATACTCCTTAAATGAAAATGAATTAATAACAAAAAAAATTCAAAAGGCATATAAATAAACAAATTGATGTGCTAAAATCAAACAAGTTAAAGTAAAAGAGATAAAATAAAAAAAAATTATTAAATCAAAGGATAAAAAATATATTATATCTTTTCATGTTTGAGACTAAAAATGCTTACATAGTTGGAAAACTTACATGCCCGATAAGGTTAAGCTCATGATCTGGATGAGTAAATCTTCTGTTGCCTTTTCCACTAACTATTTCCAACATCATAACTCCAAAACTGAATACGTCTGATTTCATTGAGAACAGTCCATCAATCACATACTCTGGTGACATATAACCACTGATGAAAATGATAGAAAATAATGACTAAAGATTTCAAAGTAATTTATGAAACTAAAACAAGAGAGCAAAAGGTAAAAAAAAGTTCATCAATCTCTTTTGATGTAAATGACAATTTTAAATAATCCCTTAATTTGTTGTGTTTGAGTTATTATATATT
Source organism: Dalechampia spathulata (assembly GCA_948192965.1). Classification (NCBI taxonomy): domain Eukaryota; kingdom Viridiplantae; phylum Streptophyta; class Magnoliopsida; order Malpighiales; family Euphorbiaceae; genus Dalechampia; species Dalechampia spathulata. The sequence goes on from CANYBF010196011.1 coordinate 24,688, forward strand.
TAGAATATAGATACTTACAATGTTCCAACTACTCTTCTTGTATTTGCCTTACTTTCACTGGTCTTAAAAGTTCTAGCCATCCCAAAATCTGAGATTTTTGGATTCATGTCCTGATCGAGTAGAATGTTACTTAATTTGAGATCTCGATGAATAATTCTTAGTCTAGAATCTTCATGAAGATAAAGAAGTCCCCTTGCAATTCCACAAATGATCTGGAATTTCAGAGTCCAATCTAAAAGGTCCTTCCATGTTTCATCTGCACAATTACCGAAAATTAACAAAACGACTATTGATTGCATGTTCTGCTGCTATTTACGAGCTGAACAACGAACTTAACCGGAAGTAGAAGAGAACAGAGATATTCTAACCAAAGATGTACGAGTCCAGGCTTTTATTGGGCATGTATTCGTAGATCAACATCTTTTCACCATGTTGAATGCAATATCCGAGAAGCCTGACGAGGTTTCGATGCTGCAGTTTGGCAATGTATTTCACTTCATTCATGAATTCAACAGTGCCTTGCGATGATTCCTTGGAGAGTCTCTTAACTGCTATAGCTCCTCCTGTAAGCATCCCCTGAAAGCATAGGGAGAAAGCTGGCTTGATCATATTGATGCCGGGTAATTGTCTAATTTTGTTAGAGCGAAAACTGCTCAATATGGCTAGTTCTGTTACCTTGTAGACAGGTCCAAAGCCACCCTCCCCAATCATATTGCTGAATGAGAAGTTATTGGTAGCATTGGCTATTAGGCTCAAGTCAAAATGGGGTAGCTCTATATCTTTTTCATGGTTTTCCCTATGCCCTGCAAAGTTGTGAGCAGACTCAGTCGCAGAGATGAACTTTCAGGATAGTATAATTTAATCGGCCTCTACCTTGGGCATTTTGCTCCTTCTTTCTCTTCTTTTTCACTATGAACAAGCTTAAACTCAGGGCAAGGAGAAGAATTCCTGTTATGATTGCAACTTTTCTGCGACTGGAGTTGGCATGATTTTCAGCAACTACAAGGCAGAAGTGCTATGAGTTGATAAGCAAGACAAGCATTCCCAAGTAAGAGGGACAGAATATTTACCTAGCTCTGGAGAAGCCATCCTAACATAAAGATCCTGGCCATCATTTTGATCGAAGTGCTTGATGTCAATAAGGTCTCCAAACCATAGGAAGCATCCGTTCCCACTTCCTCTGATATCTGTATTTGCATAAGCCATACAAGAACAGTTTTTCAAGCATGTCATGTGACATTCTTCGTGAGTCATGCTTTCATTCCTTGTTGAATTAATATTATCAGGCAATTTAACATTTGGATACCGCAAGAATCCATCTCCTTTCTGGCAATCCAGTGGGGTCCTTCGAACACATCCGCCAGACCAGTCTGCCATATTCCATTCATTTTTAAATTTTGGCACAAATCTATCCAAACAGGAACATAATGGCATGTTGCTAATGTCGCAACTGCTATGAGAACCACATACTGCATAAAAGTCACAGTTATCTACTGGTGCAGATGTTATTAATTCCCAATCGTTCTTCCCATCAACCCATAGATACCTTTCCGCAACACCAATTTGATTCAGAACAATCATCATCTGCACTGAACTGTTAGAAGGCTCAAACTTATAGTAAATCTCCTCCTGATTGAAAACAAACGTATACGTAAATGTTGGATTTGGTTTTAAAAACGGCAACCCACAAAACCCAATGCCATTCCATTGTCCTGATCGATAAGAGACCGATAAATTCCGTAAGTGGATAATCTGTAAACTGGAATCAATCAGAGTGGTATAGCTACCACGAGAAGGATCACTTATGCTCTTCCATGATGATATACGAACATCCAAGCCCCCAGCTAGTCTTCCTAACTTCATTCCTGGAAGAAATGTCCGGTCAGGATAATGGTAGCTTTCCCAATGGAAATTTTCTGGGTTAACATCATTTTCATCTCTTACAACAAGATTTCCAGAATCCAAAAGCTGCGCTACAGGATTCTGTGCTACTCTTGAAGAATTGGTAGACCAAATGGTCGAATTCTCCTGATTGACGACCACAAGAAATCCCCTGTTGTCGAACTTTAGCACTCCAGATGAATTCACAAGTGGAGCTTCTCTATTTGCAACCCACGCAACAGTTGTTCCATTAGATACCTTTTTGTATCGTATCCCCAAGTATCGTCGATTCGTAGAATTGTCTAAGCTAAAAAATCCCAATTCAAAGAATCCACCAGCGGAAACTAGAGTTTCACCATCTTTAATTGATTGAGTTGCAGTTATGGTATCGACGGCTTTGGATGTCATGAACATGAAGGTTAAAGGGAAGCAGAAAAGGAGGATGCTACAGATTTCCATATTGCTGTTTCCTACCAAGACTTGACCATATTGATAGCATGTGCAACAACTTGCAAGTTCATGTCTATGGCATTAACGTTGAATCTGATATTTTGGTGTCTAATGATTTGTCTACGCTTAAAAGCTCAAACTTCCATTTAAAATCTTAACCTCCACTTACCTTTATCTTAACTAGCATCTGGCACATACACATTAATATACATATATATATCAGTAAAATTAACATAAATTACTTATCAATTTAATACAACTGTAGGAAAAGAAAAGTTGAGTTTTATGTATGATGAAAAATGAATGATTATATCATGATAAGATGTTTAACAAATAGCTAATACTTAACTAATTAAATTATGAATTATGTTTACATTCTCTAATTTTAGATATCATATAAACATAGTATATAACTATATTTAATTCTAACATTCAATTTTCAGAGCGTAAATTTCAATTTGAAAAATAATCAAATTGATTAATAAATAAAAATGTTGTGCATAGAGTCGATCAAAAAAATTGACTTTCTTGCATGGACAAATCACAGGTCAAAGATAATCAGAAAATGATCTATAAAGCACAAGGGTATGATAAAATTTGTACAAAAGATACTTATAAATCTAATATAAAATGTCTTTTTAATTAAATAAAATCATTATTTAAAAATAAATTTTGACAATATTATCATTAATTTTTTTATAGTTTTTAATGAATTTATCGAATTAGGTTGACATCAAATCGCATATTAATGATAGAGCTAAAACATTCATAAAATTTATCTTCAATAGATTTAAAATAAAATATAAAATTTATATTTATAAATTTAAGACTTAAATTTTAAATTTGATTTGGGTTGTGCAAAGAATTTGAAATCTTAAAATTTCAAATTTATTTGAGATTTGAATAAAATCCAAATCGGTGAAACATAATAGAAAATAGAAAATAGAAAAGCCTGCTTTCATGGTTTAAACTCAGCATTTTATATAATGAATTTTAAAATTTAATCAAACCAATCACACTAGAAATCCCTCTAAGTTGTCCATTGTATTAGTGACCCGTAAAATTCTAAATAATAATATTTAAACCATGATAGAAAATAGCATCTGTAGTAGTGTTTTCCGATTTTAATTAAATTAAAATATTATATAAATACTCAACTATTGATCATTAACGTATGATAACACTAATAAAAAAATATATCCATTCTCTTCGTAAACAAAAATAAAATAGGAGGATAGAACTGTTAAAGTCACCATCCAATTCATTGGAGGAGTTGATGATAGGCGTGGGGATGACAAGGCGGCTGGTGTGGTTTGACATGTACATGTGTTGCATAGACTACTAAAAGTAGGCTGGAGTTGAATGTTCAAACTGCCAGTTTCAATACTCTAACATAATCTTCCTCCTTTATGTCGGCTAACAACCGGGTGGAGCCATGAATTGCTTTCTTCACTGTGGGTCGAAGAGGAATGTTTTAAAAAACGTGTTTTACTGGCGTTGAGAATCAAGGCTTTAGGGGGTCTTGAATTCAGAAGTTCAAAACTGCATGTTAGAGTGGGTGTAAGTCCTTGTCGTGGTGTTTGGTTTGCATAAAATTTGCCTTCACTTGACTTTTAGTTTGTTTTATTGGTAATAGTATATTAAGTTTTAGCCATCGATAAATTGTTGTTTGGTGTTGATGTTGCTCGCATTTATTGAAGTTATGGACCCCTTTTTCAGCTATATCTTTGGGCCAGGTGATTCCCTCACCTGGGAGGCCCTCTACGACCCGACAGGATTGTAAAGGAGGTAAATCACGGTAAACGGCCTCCTAGGTGGGAGATCCATGTACTTTATGCTCACAAGAAACCCACATATAGGGTGTAACTCCCACATTGCGACTGCCAAGATTCGAACCTTGGATCCTTGGACCAATTCTGCCACCTGAATACCAACTGAGCTACAACCGTGCAGGTACCTCTATCTTTATTCTGTGGAAACTTTACTGATAAAGAGCAAAAGCAACAGAATGCCTCCTTATATCCAATCCACTACATTGTTATTTTCTTTCCAACAATGACAAATAATGATTTTTCTGTTTATTAATGTGTTTGATTTTACGTAACCTTATATATAGAAATATATCATCACCTTCTAATGAGATTTTTCCCGTGAATGATTCTTTCCTTTTAATAGTTATTATTATCAAACATATAAAATCATTTTTATATTTTATTTGACTAACTTGAATTACAAAGTTAAATTTATAGAAATCTTTTATTAAATAAAAAAAATACAACAACACAAGCTAAATATGAATTTGGGGTTAAGTGTATTAGAGCTCTTTGTATTTACTTTTATTTTGAAATAATAATTAAATTTTAATTTTTTTCTTTTTAGTACTTGAATTTTAATTTTTTTTCTCATTAAAAGGTTATTATATAATTTTTTATGATTATTTACATGACTACTTGAGGAGAAATATCTCATGATATAATACGCAAGAAAGGTTGAGTATCATCTCAACAAATATGAACATAACATATGTATGTCACACCATTCATGTTATCACATGTATATCATATCATATTCTTGTTCAATGCTATGACATACATGTGTCAAACAAGAATGATGTAACATATAAATATCATGTTCATACTCGCTAACATGAGATAAACGTTGCAAGCAAGAATGATATAGCATACATGTATCATATTCATGTTTGTTAATGTGACATATATATGACAAGTAGAAATGATATGACATACACATGACATATTCATATTCATTAACATACCATTCAAATTTTTTTACTTGTAATATCCATAAAATAAGCTATGTCGAAATTCAATGATCATTTTAAAATAAGAGTTAAATACAATGAGGTCTATATAGTAATTATTATGAAAGTCCAAAACAAAATATTATTAGGAGTGAACATTAACATTAACGTGGAGAAGGCAAACCTAAATTTATTCATTAGATGAGGGAGAAGCCAAACGTAAATTCTTGACCTTTGTGGATCAATTAACAAAACAATAACACTTGCTCATTTTCTGAAAGTGAAACATGTTTTAATATATTCAAGGTAATTGGATCCCCTTGCATTTTTTATGAATGCTACCACTAATTTTTTAAGAAAAAAGTTATTAAAATATTTGAAGTTGGTAATAAGCATAACTTTTCATCGACAAAACATGAAACCTCATTAAGAGCAGTCTAGAATAACTTTTGGATGCTAGAAATCTTGTTATAAGAGATGAAAATGATGTTGACCTAGAAAATTTCCATTGGCAAAGTTTCCATTATTCTGTCCAGACACACCTTCCAAAAATGTGTTAGTGGGTCCCTCAATATGGAGGACACCACATTTTTGGTGGCCTCTTTTGTTGAAAGTTTTTGATTAAAAAAAGGATTAGAAAGTCAGCACCGAATTCAATGTTGACTGGAGACAGGCTAGCTAACCGCATAAGAGTGCCTATGAAAGGCACCCATCCCTTCTGCACAAAACACAACAAAAACACAAAGAAAAATACATAGTAAAATTCAAAGCAAAAGAAAATTTGCTCTCGAAGGTTGGGGAGAGAAAAATAGTGAGGTTATTATTTTTAGGTTGAGAAACATCTTGTGAGCCACTATTTTATTTTATCCTTTATGTACCTACTATTTTTAATAGTGAAAAAATTATTGTGAGTTTTTATCCATGGACGTAACCCAAAATTAAGGGTGAAACATTTTAAATTTTCTGTGTTCATTTTGCTCAATTTTGCATTTCTTTTCAAAATACATCAATCGTGCCCAATAAATGGTATCAGAGTTTTGGTTCTTGTTAAAGGTATTTTTTGAAAAGAAGTACACCATAGGGAAGGAAAAAATTCAAGGAATTTTTTGGCACGATCTGTTCAAAAAACAGACATAAAAAGTCGAATTAGGTGAATAGTACTTAACAGTAATTGCAAAGGTGACAGCACTGTAGCAACCAATTGTTGGTTTTGATGGAGTCATATTTAGTGGGTCCCATGATACTATTTACGTGGGGTTCTCTGTCATTATTCAAATGGGGTCCTCTATCACTATTCAAGTAGGGTCCCCTATCACTATTCAAGTGGGGTTCGACATTACTGTTTACCGGGTTCTACAATACTATTCGAGTGGGGTCTGATGAGTACTATTCTAATGAATACTATTCAGGCGATTACTATTTCGACGAGTACTATTCTAGTTAGTTACTATTCATCAGGTCCCATGGTGAAAATTTTGAAGATACCTATTCTGTCAAATTTTGACATCCTGATTCCAATTTTGAGGTCGATTTTCTCAATTTTGGTTTAATTTGGCAAATGGAGGTGAAGACGAGCAAAATGATCAATTTAAATGGTATGAATTATCGTATTTGGCATAGTAAGATGAAGGATCTCTTGATGGTCACAAAAATGCACCTGCCTATATTTTCTACAGGAAAACCGGAGACGATATCCAATGAAGAATGGGAGTTCAAGCATGAGCGGTTCTGTGGTTATATCTGACAATTTATTGATGATAATGTGTACAATCACATTTGTAATGAAACTCATGCAAGAACATTATGGAATAAGCTGAAGCAATTGTATGCTTCAAAGACTGGCAATAACAAATTATTTTATATGACAAAGTTGATGTAAGTAAAATATCAAGAAGGTGCTTCTGTGGTTGATCACTTAAACAATATGGAAGGGATCGTTGATCAACTGTTGACAATGGGCATAAAGTTTGATGACAAGATGATTGCTCTAATGGTGCTAGCTTCATTACTAGAGTCTTGGAAGACTTTGAAGGTGTCTTTGACAAATACTGCATAAAATGGTGTAGTAAGTATGGAGTCTGTTAAGAGTAGCATACTGAATGATTAGATGAGACGAAGATCACAGAATTCAGCCTTTTCATCATAGTCTAAAATTTTGGTTGCAGAAAACAGAGGGGTAAGTCAAACAAGTATGCAAATGTTGTATGCCATTATTGTAAAAGCAAAGGCCATATCAAGATATTTTACCAAAAATTCAAGAAAGATCAATAGAAGAATAAAGGCAAAGATGTGAAGAGAGAAGGTAATAATAATGATGAACAGGGTAATATTGTTGACTTTAACATTGTTACTGATACAAAAATTATCAATCTGGCAACCCAAGAGACCAGTTGGGTGATTGACAATGGAGCTACAATTCATACTACATCTCACAAGCAATTTTTATCATCTTATACACAAGGAGAATTAGGTATTATTAAGATGAGAAATGGAAATCTGTCAAAAATAATTAGCAAATGAGACGTCTGCTTATAGACAGAGAATGGTACGAGGCTACTGTTGAGAGATGTCAGGCATATTCTTGATATGTGCATGAATCTGGTTTCTGCTAAAAGATTAGATAATGAAGGCTTCCGAAATATTTTCAGAAATGGAAAATGGAAGCTCATTAAAGGCTCCTTGGTGGTGGCTAAAGGTCAGAAGTAATCAATTTTGTACTTGATGCAAGCTAAGCTCTCCAATGAAGTTGTGAATACAATGGAGAAGTATGACACAACTAATTTGTAGCACAAAAGACTTGGTCATATTGGCGAAAAAGGGATGACTCAGCTTATAAAGAAGAATGTCTTATCTAGTTTAAACCAGTTCCATTTAAAGAAATGCACTGATTGTCTAGCAGGGAAGTAGAATGGAGTTTCTTTCAAAATTTCCCCTCCATCCATAATGAAGAATGTCATAGATATGATTCGCTCAGATTTATGTGAACCACTGCCTAAGTCACTTAGTAATGCTCAATACTTTGTGACTTTTATTGATGATCATTCTAGGAAGACATAGGCTTATACTTTGAAGTCCATAGATCAAGTGTTAAAAGTGTTCAAGCAATTTCATGCCTCAATTGAGAGACAGGCTAAGAAGAAGCTGAAGTGCATCCATACAGATAATGGCGGAGAGTACATTTGATCATTTAATGCTTACTGTAAAGAGCATGGTATTCGACATCAAATGACACCACCAAAAACATAACAATCAAATGGCTTAGCTGAGAGGATGAACAAGACTTTGATGGAAAGGTTCAGATATATACTTTCACATTCAAAGTTGCCTAAAGCATTTTGGGGTGAAACTTTACTTGCAGCTATGTATGCATTAAACTATTCACCATGTGTTCCTCTCAACTATAAAGTTCCACAAAGGGTGTGGTCAAGAAAAGATGTTTCCTATGATCATTTACAGGTTTTTGGATGCAAATACCCCAATGGAGTTGATGATGATCAGCTAGAAGCTGATGATGGAAATGCCCCTAATGAAGTTAAACCAAAGGATGATGATGGTGTTCACATTCAACCACCAGCATCTGTAGATTCTCTAATCCCTTTACGAAGATCTACTAGAAATAGAAAACCTTTTACCAGATATCCAACTGACTAGTATGTGATGCTGACTGACAGGGGAGAACCAGAAAGCTTTGATGAAGCTATGGACGATGAACATAAGAAGGAATGGAAAGAAGCCATGCAAGACGAGATGAAATCCTTGCATGAGAATAAAATATTCAAGCTTGTGAAGTTTCTAGAAGGCAAAAGAGCATTGAAGAATAAATGGGTGTTTAGAATTAAGCATGAAGAACACAGTGGCCATCCTCGATTCAAAGCAAGATTAGTGGTCAAAGGATTCAACCAAAAGAAGGGCATTGACTTTGACGAGATTTTTTTATCGGTGGTGAAAATGACATCCATCCATACAGTGCTAGGGCTAGCCACAAGTTTCAATCTGGAGATTGAACAAATGGATGTAAAAACTGCCTTCCTACATGAGGATTTGGAAGAAGAGATATACATAGAGTAGCCAGAGGGTTTCAAAGAAAGAGGCAAAGAGGATTATGTTTACATATTGAAGAAAAGTCTGTATGGATTAAAATAGGCACTAAGACAGTGGCATAAGAAGTTTGAGTCTATTATAAGGGAGCAAAGCTACAAGAAGACTACTTTAGATCATTGTGTATTTATGAAGAGATTCTCTGATGATGATTTCATCATCCTATTGCTCTATGTGGATGATATGCTGATTATTGGTAAGTATGTTTATAGAATCAACAATCTGAAGAGGTAGCTGAGTAAGTCTTTTGCCATGAAAGACTTGGGAGCAGCAAAGCAGATTCTTGGCATGCAGATTAACAGAGACAGAAGCGCCAAGAGAATATGGTTATCACAGGAGAAGTACATTGACAAAGTACTTCAGAGATTCAACCTAGACAAGGTTAAAGCGGTTAGTTATCCTCTTGCTAATCACTTTAAATTGAGTTCTAGAGAATGCCCTTCTACAGAAGAAGAGAAGGAAGAAATGTCCAGAGTTCCATATGCTTCAACAGTTGAGAGTTAGATGTATGTCATGGTTTATACATGGCCAGATATTGCTCACACAGTTGGAGTTTTGAGTCGTTTCCTTTCAAATCTTAGAAAGGAACATTGGGTTGCAGTCAAGTGGATTCTCAGGTATCTTTGAGGATCATCCAAAATATGCTTATGTTTTGGAAATGCAAAACCTGTGTTAGTTAGTTACACATGTTACGCCCGCGTCTAGGACCCTAGGAGTTTGTATGTTTACACGTACGTATACGTGTATAAATATGTATATGTGTATGTGTATACATGTATGAATAAGTGTATGAGTATGTGTATATTTGTATGAGCATGTGTACATGTGTATGTATGTGTATGTATGAATAGATTATGAGAATATGCGTATGTGTTTGTGGTTATTTGTGTATCGTCACCTTATCGGGAAGCGTGCCTTCTCGGTTGGATGAGGGACGATGTGTATTTACGCTTAGGTTTGTGATTGGGAGTGTGATTTAGGTTGGTTTGAGTTTGAAGGTCAGGTTTCGGGCATTGAGGCTTGCCAATAGGCAAGAGTGTGCCTGAAAAGTGTCTGTAACGACTCGTGAAGTGGCATCACGACTCGTTACAGAGGGTTTTATGTGTTGGTATGGTGAAATTGTTACTGTAATGACTCGTGAAGGGGCATCACGACTCGTTACAGTAGGTTTTGCCTTTGTAAGATGAGATTTTGGTTGGACACGACTCGTGAAGGGGTGTCACGAGTCGTTATAGTGAGTTTGGCTTGGTTTCAGGTATTTTTCTAAGGTATTTTTGGCCTTCACAAGTAGTGACAGTAGTGTCACGAGTAGTGTCACGAGTCGTGAAGTGGTTCACGAGTAGTGTCATGAATCGTGTCACGAGTCGTGAAGGGGTTCACGAGTCATGAAGGGTATCACGTGTCGCTTCCTACAGGCAATTTTGGGGTGTCACGAGTCGTGACAGTGGTTTTGACGTCATTTTGTTGACTTTTTTAGAGTTTTTAATCGAGCTTCCATCGTAAGTTTCTTCATTTCTCCCATTCTAAACTTTCTTAAACCCTAAGCAATCTTCCATTTCCTTCTTCCTAAATTACCAAAACCCTAGAGGAAGCAAGATTGAAGTTAGAAGTGATCGTGTGAAGGCTAGAGGCGTGAGTTAGAGTCTTCTTGTGATTGAGGTTTGTGCTAAATGATGTTTGTTTGTGCTAGATGTGTTTATTGACTCTTTTATAGCTTCTTTTGCTATTTTAGCAATCGAATGGAGTCTGTAAGGGAATAATCCCTGATGCTATGTTCTTATTGATTGGTATTGCTTATTAATAGATTGATTGATGCTTGATATTAATTAGTGTTGATGTGTGAATTGATGTTCACATTAATAGTTGAGGTATATCAATGTGAGATTGATGCTGTAGTGATTGGTATTGATTGGTATGGATTGGTATTGATTATTGTATTGATGGTTAATGGCTTAACATGTGGAATGGATGCTTTATGCATTGGAAAGAGTGAAATGAGGAAGAAAGAGAAAAGAAAGGGTGAGTGTCGAGTGCAGAGCGATGCTCTGGGCACACTGGGTCAAAAATAGAAAGATTCCTTGGAGAAATCATATGAATAATGCCCTCCCCAGAAGGGGAGATGAGTCTCGAGACATAGGTGCTGGGCACCAACTATATGAGAAAGAAAAGTACCGGTACATACAGGGACCCAGTGTGTGCGAAAGGCAATGTGCACATTCAGGAAAA
>CANYBF010196152.1:0-18009 GCA_948192965.1 Dalechampia spathulata
GGAGTGCTCAGCACTCAATCCCTATTGTAGGTCTCAAGACTCATCTCCCTTCTCGGGAGGTTACTTATCTAATGATTCCTGAAGGAATCCCATGATCATTGTTGACCCAGTGTGCCCAGAGCTGAGCTCTGCCCTCATTTCATGCTTTCTTTTCTCTCTTTTCCATTCCTTATTCATCGCCATGCATGTCATCATTTCATTCAAACAAATACCTCTCATACCATAAAAGATGGGGCATTTATCATATTATCAAGCAAGGAAGATATCAAATCCAAACATCTTGATTGCAAGCATCCACATATCATAGCAAACTGATACCATACGAATCACAAACACATGCCTATACTAGATTTAAGTCTCAAGGCAACAGTACTAAGCCAAAAAGGTGGCAAGAAACACGAAGCTAGCACTAACCTGATAATTCAACGACTCCTCACGTAAGCCTCTAACTCTGTCTCAATCAATCTCTAGCTTCTATTCCTCGTTCTCACACGTTCGGAATGCTTAGGAACTCTAAGGATTGTATTTAGCAGGGTTTAGGAGTGTTTTAGCTGAAGAAAAGGGAAGAAAACTAAGTAAAAACGTTAAGTCATAACCCTTAAAAGGTCAAACTTAAGTCGCGTACGGCCGTATGGATATTGGTACGCTCGTACCGAACTAAGGCTTCTGATGCACATAATTTTCTGCGAGTAACGGTACGCCCGTACCCCATTCGGTACGCCCATACGTCCTCAATTTTCCTGACAAACCCAAATTCCTACGAGTTGGCATCTAGCCGTACCACCCCTTTGGTACGCCCGTACACCTTCCAGGACCTAAAATCCCTGTAGCTCCCCTGATTAGTACACTCGTATGGTGATATCGTACGCCCGTACCACTATCTAAAACCCCAAACTATGCTTATATCCCAGCTTATTCTCCATGGTACCTGTCATAACCTCCCTTACTAATCCGAACAACACTTCTAAGACATACCTGAATACATATCATAGCCATCCCTCATCCAACCAAGAAGACACACTTCTCAATAAGGCGACGACACACAAGCAAAGTAATTGGATACGTATATCTCAATTCATGCAAACACAATATAAAACCATCAATACACATTCATTCTCATATCAAGACCTCATTCAATCCTACCATTCATCTATGCATACACACACGTAAATGCATAATTCCTAGGGTCTCTAATGCGGGTGTAACAGTCACATTCACACATAGACATGTTTTGTATATGTTATAATGACTGTTTGCTTCATACATAAAATACATGAATGAGATATGATGCATAGATGTTTTAACATAAGTATGGAAAATGAAATGTCCTATGGATAAAAGAATGCCATATAGAATGAAATTGATAGAGAAAGAAGTGAATATGCACTAAAGGTGTGAATACTTTGGATGAAGAGTGATACTTTAGCAAGTCTAACATATTATTGTATGATAAAGTATAGGTTAAGATGGTTAAGAATGAGATAAAGTATAGTTAGAAGTAATGGTATATTAAATGGTAAGATAGGATACAAATGAGATTATAATAGAAGTTAAGGTTATAATTGGAAATTAAAATTATGTTGGATTTATGTTCAACTTATGTTAATGAGTGGTAAGTGTGGTGTGATGTCATAATGATGTTTTAATGGATAAGGAGGAGAGGAAATAAGATTATGTAAGGAAGTGGTATAAGTTTGCCAAGTGTCCATATATTATTATTGGACCCTTCCTAACTTAAGTGAGAATAATAATAAGAATAATAATAATAATAAATAACAATGGAGACTTATCTTATTAAGGAAAAAAAACAAGTTAGGTTTTTACCTCTTCTTCATAAAGACAATACGGTTTCTCCTTCTTATTCTCTCTTTCCATTCTAACCTAAGAGAAATAATAAATCAAGGTAAGAGCATAGGTAGATTTTAACCTTTATACTTCTTTTAATTTAGCTTAACTATATTTATGTCTTCTTCTTCTTCTTCTTCTTTTTCTTCATGATGTAAGTTATTGTGGGTTGTGTTGATTATGTATAAAAGACATAATTGGATTGAAGGATGAAGGAATAAGAAAATAGAAGTTTTGAATTTGATGTTATGCATAACCAAACCAATTTCTATTTTGATGTGTGAAGACTATATAAACCCTAACTTACATCACTTGTATTCGCCATTTTCATTGATGATTGAAGGTTGTAAATGATGTTTAAAAGGTGTTTAGATGGTTGATTATGCTTAATGATTAATGGAAGAATGAATTCTTGCATGTCCATGAATATTAGAATCATTGTAAAGTTGCTTATGTTTGGATAGATTTGAATGAAGTAAAATCTATGAGGAATTGTATTTGATGTATAACTATACTTTAAATTATGTTTAATATATGTTTATAACAAGTTTTGAGAGTGTTTTTAAAGTATTTTGGTCATGGGAATAGGTTAAGAAGCTTAAGGAACCATTTGGGGGTGTTTTGGGTGTTGAAAAATGATGAAAAATGGGTGTTTTGGGGGGGAGGACGAGTCTTACACGACTCATGTAAGCTCTTTACGACTCATGTAGCTCACAAGCATCCTAAAACATGTATTTTTTTGGTAAGGGCCGAGTTCTGCATGACTCGTGTAAGCTGTACATGACTCGTGTAAACTATACACGACTCATGTAGGCTTTAAAGGCTTATTTTGAGTGATTTTGTCAACAACATTTGGAGGCCTTATTGGATGATTTTTAAGGCATGTAATATATCGTTGGAAAGATATTTGAGTCTAGTTTCCAAAGGTTTAAGAATTATTTAATTTAAAGATTATTTGCTTAGGAAAAATGTTTATACAATGAGCAAAGGTCTTAGAAGGTAAAATGTTTTGTATTAAAAAGTGATTAAAAAAAGGATATAATTCTACCTATAACTTGATTTACATTGAAATCTTTTTATGTTGCTAATTTTATCCTTAAAGTATATGTTCATTATATAAGTATATATATATCTAAGTAGGGTATTAGTTGAATAATCTTAAGAATCCTTTACGATTGCTTAATTGTGTCAAGTCATAGATTACCTGTAAGGTGATTGGAAAGAAAGTAATAAGTTATGAATCTTTGTATGAATTGTTTCTTTTATTAAGTATGGATACTTTGTAATATTATGGGTGGTGTGAAGGAAGATTTACAAGTATCACCAAGGTGTTTGGATAAGGGGAAGTCCATTGCAGGTTTGTGCTTTTCACTTCTTGACCCATTAAAGGTCTTGAAATGATGTTTTCTTCGTTGATTGCTTGTGATAACAAAGTAATGAGATGATATTGTGAATGGTATTATTTGATGATTATTGCATATGAGCATTAAATCATCATTTATACATCATGGCATGATTCATAAATCATCATTTATACATCATGGCATGATTCATTCATACACAAAGATATATTCATGATATTGCAAAGAAGTTACAAGGTGGATAAGAGAAGAAAAGAGATGTTACAGAAAAAGAAATGTACTGGATCATATAATTAATGGATTCCCTTAAAGGAATCATATAGATACAATGGCTGTCCCAAGGGAGATAAGGTTCACAGAACCTTACAATTATATAATATTTGGCCTCCTTAGGAGTTGAGTACCGGTACCTAGAGGGACTTAGTACAAAAAGGAATTACGCACAATATTTCAAAATGAGATAAAAGATAATAAAGAGTTGAGGGAGAGTGAACAACATGATTACATTCTCAAAAGCATACATTATCATCTACATATGGTGAAAATATAGGGATTGATGATGATGAATGTATGATATAACTATTTATACATATTATACACATATATGTATACAATGATTCTCTTATATGACAATGGATGGAGGAAAAATTATAAAGGATTGCATATGGTATTTATTCTTATACTATTAATGTCAAATATTCAATATTGATATAGTAAGATGTCAGTTGACATTATATGATGATGATGATACCTTATTTTATGAATATTATGTGAAAGTTAATATTGTTATGTTGTTATTGAATATTGAAATGTCATGTACATATTGTTATAGAACCACTGAGTTTTATACTCAGCGTTTGTCATTTGATGAATGCAGGACCTAATTCAATCGAGAAGCGATAAGAGTAGCTGATCTACAATTGGCTAATGTCGGGTCTTTCATAAAGCCCTATCCTAGATTCAATCTGGACTTTAATAACGTACTCTGAGGTGTTGTTTCTCATTATGTAACAAATTTCATTTCTCATTTGGCAGTATTACTTATTGTGGTGTATTTGTAATGTATACTTATGTAATATCACTATAACTTATCAATGTGAATATGGTAATGATGTATAATAACAATAAGCAAATGGCACATTAAATTTCACCACGGAACCCAATGAATAGTGCTTGATGAATAGTAAAAAAATTTTATGCATCCCTTGTAGTGTAATTAATGATTTTCGTTATTAGAAGGTTATCAATTATGCTACGGGAGCATGTTACACCGGGTTGAGGTGTGACAACATATATCTTAACAGTGTCTTAATATCATATTATTCATATACCATTGTTGTTATTTAATATCACTGTTAATTGGCTATTTAATTATTAACTTAAAAGACTTAACTTAATGTATACTTATCTCTTATGATTAATTTAATCCATTAGCATAACACTATTAGAAGTATTATCTCATTAAACTTCTTAATCAATATTCTCTTAACTTACTCTTACTTACCTTCTTAGTTAAACATCATGAGTAAACTTCTGCTTCATTTTAACAATAAATTTATTAATATTAACTTAATATTAATATGTCCTTATTATCTTATAACCTCTTATATTTACCAATTAATAATAATACTATCATTAATCATTTAATGACTAAAACAATAACTTATTTATTATGTATTTTATTTTTAAAATATTCATATACCTCTAACTATTCAAGTCATTATCCATTTTAATATATAAAACCATATCTCATCATATTCCTTTAATAATTTACTCAACCACTTCCACTAACAATGCCACTAACCTTATTTTATTTATTAGAATATTCAAATCCTTTATTTAATTAATATATCTATAATGTTATATCTCATTATAAACCACCAATTCACTTATTATACTTACTTTAATAACCCCTTTTTAATACTCAATATAATATTGTCACTTACTTTATATCATAATCACTTATATCTTCCACTTAAATCATCATATAAAATTCTTAATTAAACCATTTTCCATTTATTTATCACTTCATAAAATCTTCAATTAATACTCAATACACTTCAATTATTGACCATTTAATGTCCTTATCCCATCATAGCTTTATTTTATCATTTTCCAACCACTCTATGTCCAATCATTTTAAAAATACATCTTAAGTCCCCTTTATCAATAATAATTCATTAGCTCCCATTAATGTCTCGATCATAATAAAAATCATATTTAAAGTCTAATTCATCAATTATGTCTTATACTTCACATAAATCAATATATCCAATAATTTAAATTTTAACCTTTAAATTTCACACCAATTAAAACCATATCATTAAACCATTAATTCTCTTAATATATTTTTCTTCAAATTAATCATTTAACTTAAAATCATAAACAACTTCAATATTCAAATCTGAAACCATACTTAATCAAATTATCTTTGCATCACTTTTATCATTCTAACTTAATATGCAAATTTTAACCATAAATCATCAAATATACTCATTTTATTACTTAGATTCTATCATCTTCTTAAATGATTAACCTTTGATTTTATCAATTTCTTTAAAATCATGTTTTAAACTTACCATCCTTTAGTAAATCCACTTAAGTAATTCAGCCAAGGTGAAAAACACAATACACACACACCCATACAACTCCAAACCATTTTATTCATTATCTTTTACATCATTAATCATCTAATATATCAAATAAATAACTAAAACTATGGTTCCAACATCAAAACCATTCGGCCAAGTTATAAAATCCATCAAAAATCATAGATCTTTAAGATCTAACAGCCATCAACACTTACCAACACTCACCTTAAATCAAACAACTCAAATCCATACCAAAACTCGTCCCAAAGTTGATCTTATCACGGATCTACAAGGATCCTTACACCTACAACTCCTTTAGCTTGATTAACCCTTCAATAAACACATGCATGTACTAAAATGGCTAGATTGGACATGGAACAAGAGTTATTTAACAAAGTAGGTTTCAATTTTCATGATAACAACATGTTTTAAGTGGATTTCGGCCATGAGCTTTAAGGATCATTAAGAAAAGATTTTGGTCATCATATAAAAGAAGGAAAATAAAAGGTATTTCAGTAAAACCTTGGAGTATAAGCATGAACCTTGTTTTAACTTGAAGAATCAAAGCCAAAGATGAAGAAAATGATGAATATATTCGGCCTCCTTGATAGATATGTTTTGGTTTTCACTTGAATAAAAGAGAAATGGAAATATCTCATCCACAACTTGAAGAACACATATAGAACAAGCTTAAGACTTAAAGTTTAACAGAAAAGATGAAGATTCAAATGATATATTTCGGTTTTATGATGAATAAAGAAGGAAATATGGAATAAGTAAGAAGGAAATGATAGGATGAAGAAGAAAATGGAGAGTGGAGAGGATGATATTTTCGGCCAAATGGGAAATGAAGTGTATTATGACCAAATGAGGAGTGAAAAATCGTATGAAAAAAAGATTAAGTGTAGGGCGGATGCACCATAAGCTCCTATACCCTCACATACATGATTCTAACCCCTTAAAACCCTCAAATACGCATATTTATATGTATAAAACTTAAAATCCACCAATCAACACTCATTTATATGTATTTCTATACCTTATACATCCTCCAATACATAATATTTAATCATTAAAATCCCCCATCTTTTTTCCACTAATAAATAAAATATTATTTCTCTTCCTTCTTACACCCTACTAACACAAATACCCTTACCTCCTTTTTCAAATACCAATACTTCTAATATAATAATCTTCTACTATCATAATCTCTCATACCTAATAAAATACAATTTCTCAAATCTCCACTAACTATTTAATAATTAAAATATACTATCTTACATACTAAAATTAAAAATTCATTTTCTTATTTTCTTAAATTCCACCTCATTTCATAATTTCATTATTACATCATCCTACATCATCATCCACTATATTATTATAATACTTTATTCCTTATACATATATTATACCTATTAAAAACTTTTCAATTATAACAAACCATATTTTTATACATATTTATATGTATATGCTACATTCGTATGTATTTATTATACTTCCCCATAATCATACATAAGTATTAATTATGTATACTCTTAATGCACTTTATAATTCAATTATACATACTCTTAATATATTTATAATTCATTTAATTCCTTGTATACTTATGTGTATAATTCCATATACGTATGAAATAATTTATGTATCTTATTTTATATAATTAATTATACGATCCATTAATTATCTTAATTAATCATGCTTAAATATTTTAAGCGTACTCAATATTATATCCGTCAATTATTATCGACATCATACTCATCAAATTATCATTTCGACGATACATCCATTTAATTATCGTATCGACATCATACGATCTTTTATTTTTCAGTGGTCCCGTAAAATTCCATCGTTTCAACCTCTAATCATATATCATATATTCCATCATTTATTTTTCATTGCATTCATATATCGTATAAATTCACGTCATCATCCCAATTAAAAGCACGTATAAAGCAAAACATATCAATCGTATATCATAACAGTGTGTGCTAAAAATAAGGACATGACAAAAGGTAAGCTTTACAATAACCTAATCTTATACAATTACAATAAAATATTGTTATAGGAGATGTACTTGACACCTCATAACCATTAACATTTATAAGTCTCCATCTAGTTCACTTTAAATTGGTATGTTCTTTTAGTCTTATAAGACTTGACATTTGTATACACTATAATGAGATAATGATCATATCCAATCAAATTCTCATGAAGGACTCATGATCATTGAAATAAAATTCTTTATTCTAGGTTACATATTACCCTATCAAGCTGTTATAAAACCTTACTATGTTCAATTTATCTATTATGCCATGGAATTCTTTTTGAAGCATATATCCATTAGTTTGAGAGAATTTAAACAGTTTTTGAAGGATTTAATTTGAGCTTCATTAACAAGAATACAACCTAGTTTATCATGATCTTGTAGAATACAATTGAAATCTCTTATGCTAAGGCATGTTGTATCATTAATAAGAACCAAAGAGGGTTAATTTCTTCCAAACTAAGTGATAAAAATGCTTATGAGGCTCCCTATATACATAAGTCAAAATCCAACCATGATCACACCTTATACAAGAGTAATAACCATGAATGATATTTTATCTACATAGTTAATTGAAAAGTGAATATCATCAAACCATAAAATAACCAAACCTTAAAAAAGCTAATAGGATTCATAAGAAACCATTTTTAATCTTAAGTCTCCTTTAAACATTCTCCATATATTTCTACTTTGATTAGTTATCATAAGGAAAATTAAACTAAGTCTATAATATAATATAAGCTCTTTAAAAGCTCTCACTATTAAGGTAACAACCTCATAATGCTTGTGGTGGCTCTTGGCCAACCATAAAAGCCTTGGAATCATGAACATTCAAAGCAATAATATGAGGAGAAGATATTATGTTATTAATGGGATTTGTTTCGGTCTATCTTGTTTGGTCCATCCTTTTTGTATTGTTAGTTCTAATATGACCATGAAACCAAAGTGTGCCTTTTGCTTTAGCTTTTTCCTTCCACTTTTGAGAGTTATCTAATATAAGTCTTAATTTCATTGAAGCATGACTATCTTTATCCAAAAGAGGGAAGATGTATATAATAAAAGCATTATTGTCAAGAACTTTAAAACTATTACTAAGATTCAAGAGAAAGACATAGTTAGAATTTTGTTTTAACAACTAGCAAGCTAAAGTGACCAACATATCAAACTATTATTTTGTTAGGGCTAATAAGTCAAAATGCTTTGCTATAACAAGAAGATCTTCACATCTTAATTTTCATTTTGTGTTATGAGGAACAAAGGGTATCAAGGTGTCTTAAGTAGTAATGGTTTCAATTACCTTATTTACAATGGTATTGATGTAGGAATAGGTAATAATAATGGTAGGTTGGGCTAGATTAGGTTATGTTAGAGCTATTTAGGTTAATAAGGGTTTGAGTTAGGCTTGGATTAGGTAAATGAGTATTTTTTATGTAAGGAACTATGGCTAGGGTGTTTTAGTTAAGAGTGAGATTTTGGAGGTTTTGAGTAGGAGACATTACAAAGTGATGATGATAGAAGGCATCAATAGTAGTATTTAAGGTGTGGAATAGGGTGGCTAATAGCATCAAACAAATAAGACTATATTTTAATAGTACATGTCGACTACATGGTTCTATTTTTGTAACCTTCCTCTGCATTATCATCATTGGTAACTTTTCCCTTTACATTCTCTAATCAATATTTGTAGGTACACACTTCTACGTATATTCAAAAGATTTGATGATAATTGTAATTATCAAGATTAAATCTTGAAAGAGTTTAATATAAATAGTTATAAAATTTAAAATGTGAAAAGTATCTAATTATTTTATGATATATTGAATATTTATTGATTAATTATATTTGTTACATACATTACACATGCTCTATTTAAATCATGAAAATTATATATATTTGCTATAGATATATTAATGTTAAATTTATACAATATCAATATATGCTAATTATTTATAGAGTTTAGTACAACAGTATAATCTTATGCATAATTTATTATCTTTAAAGTAGAAAAATTATAACGAGTGAGCAGAATATTAACAGATACTCTGCAACCTTTTCCGCTTTTCATCTCTTTCCTTTTCCTTTTCCTTTTCACTTTTGCAAATTGTATTCATTCTCTCCTTATGTTGTTCTTCTCTTCTCAGATGTCTGTGCACATATACACATTGGAAGAAGGCAGGTTTTGCATTGTCAAATGAAGGAAACCAGAGCAAATATAGATATGAAAGGAAAGACGTATGTCAGGTGTTTTCTTGAGTTCCCTTGACCACTTCATTGGAAGGCTACTTTCATAATTCCGCCAAAGTGTTAGGAGGAACGCTTGCTGCCATCTGACTTTGTTTCTCAATACTTTTTCATCAATTACCATCATCATCGATTCTTTGCATTTTGCCGCATGGGTCAATTCAAAATCTGGCCTTGCCTACAAGTTCTTTAAAGTCCAAAGAAATCTCTCTCACCTCATGCTAGGTTGACAGCTGGCTCACTATGGATCCTTCCCTACAAGTTCTTTGGTTCTTAACTTGAATTATCAAAATAATACATTTTTTATAATAAACTATTTATTTATCTTCAATTTTAATTTTTAATTTTTCCTTTATATTTTTAATAAAATATATTTAAATTAAACTTTAATGAGTAAAATATGATATATTAATTATATGTAAGTTAAAATAGGATTTTTCCAAAATTGAAATAGATTAATACACAGAGAAACGTTCATGCTAGCACCGTCTAGCCGGACAACAACAGCAGGGACATGGGTGGCTTTGAATACGAATTTTGACCAGGGCAAACCCCGATAATGATCCTTCTTATGGCCATGTCAGTCGTCAACGATCAATGTTTTGCTGGGTCAGGGGCCTTTATATGCAATGGCTACACATTTGGCCTGGCAAAGTTGTCCCATCCCACATGGACTCCTGGGACCTCATTGCATGCTGTGTGTCTAAAGAAAGACCTGATGCTGGTAGCACATCATAGAATAACACATGGAAACTTTTGCCATGTTGCACAAGTGTAGTTTAAATAATACTGAATGAAATGTTACCAAGAAAATAAAGCCCAGTGAACACTAGAGCTGGCTTTTTAGATGCATGTATTTGCATTCCATGGTTTGAATCACTAGATATATGACTGCAGTTCAAATCAAGAGAACAAAATCTCAATAACTACAAATATCTGCTTCTTCCTTTCATATTTGACTCTGTTTCATGTCAACAAAAATATGAATCAATACACTTCTCAATAGGAGGAGGGGGTGGTAAATTTCTAGCATGTTGATAACTGAAAGTAAAAAAGGAGATTCAAAATAATTGAATAGGATTTCTGCAGATGATGCTCATACACATGCCGCAAGATACCATTTGCTTTTGTAGTATTAGGTGAATGTAGTAGTAGCGATTTCCTGTGCATAATTGATTCGCAATAAACCTCCTCAGGGACACCGCATGATCTGCTCCCCTTCACCAGAATTTTGTTTTCATCCGAGGAAAGATGAAATCAACCCCTGCAGAAAGGTCCGATTTTAAGAACAAATACAAGCTAAAATTGGCAAATGAGGTGTCAAATTGCACATTCTGAGAAGAAAAACATGTACTGGATCTACTTTTAAATAAGGATGATTGTAAAGCATCTAATCTATTACTTGTCAAGCTGCATTAAGTGAAAGCAAAGCTTACATGATGTCAACGCCAATACAATCCCAATAATGCACATATTGTCAGGTGCAATTTGTTCCGCTCCACTGGTTTCAGAATCAAAGAACCGCCATCTGTAGCCCATCAACGGCCCCATTTCATCTTTTTCAGTTCTTTTGAGTAAAAAGAAATGACTGAACAAAGAATATCAGTAGGTTCCATCTTTTCATCTGCAACTTGGAGAAGCACATGGCACATTAACCAGAAGCTGAGCTTGTTTCATTGAAAAATGCAAAGCAGAACCATAACAATTCTAGAACATGATATGACACATAGCAGTAGTTCAAACCTTGACTGTCAGATTGTACGCATCGTACAAAATATCATGCTTTCTTGTAAAGCTCGAAAAACTTTCAAAATATTGATGCAAATACAAGAATTGTACGAATGCAAGTGCAAACAAGATGTAGCTTACCAAATCAAAGGTCTCATAGAAACTTCACCTACTGCCCAATTTAAGATTTTTAAGATGTCTTTTATGTCTCCAATCCTTGAATGTGAAAGATCACCCATTGTGAACTTTTCAAAAGTTCCTGTCACATCAATCAGACTATGGCCTGGTTCCTTCTTTAGTCCACTACCTTTCAACATCTTCCATGCATCTGCAACACCTCCCCACCTTTCATCTGAAGCATACAAGTTTGACAGCAGAACATAGGGTGAAGTAGTAATAGGCTGAAGTTTCAGAAGCTGTTTAGCTAAGTGCTCTCCAACGACAACATCTCCATGAAGCCGACATGCAGAAAGCAAACTCCCTATAACAATAGGATCATTCCCGAAAGGAAGGTTTTTCATGTATTTTTCTGCTTCTTTTAATCTCCCAGCCCGTCCCAACAAATCAATAAGACAGGAAAAGTGCTCTACATCTGGTGATATCCCATAGATCTCTTCCATGGAATTAAAGAAAGCAAGTCCCTCCTCCACTAGCCCTGCATGGTTGCAAGCTGTTAAGAGTCCCACAAACGTAACAGAATCTGGTTTTATCCCAGTAGTCTTCATCTTCGCAAAATGTTGGAGGGCTCTTGATCCAAGTCCGTGATTTCCAAATCCATTAATAATGGTATTCCATGAGACTAGATTGCGTTGGTGCATCTGGCTGAATATGTCGTATGCTTGTCTAATGGAGCCACATTTGGCATACATGTTAACAAGGGCATTAGCAACTCCAACATCTTGAAATTGCTTTGTCCTGATTAGATGGCCATGAATCTGCTTCCCATGTCGAATAGATGCCAATCCAGCACATGCAGCTAGAACACCAGCAAAAGTAAAATCATCCGGCATTAAGAAACTTTCGCTGTGCATCTTTCGGAAAAGCCTTAAAACCCTTTCCTGATCTTTACAGAAGTGACAAGCTGTTATTAATGTATTCCACGATATCAAATCTTTTTCTCCAATTGACTTGAAGACCTTTTCTGCCTCTTCTATCATATTAAAATTTGAATACATGGTTATAATCAAATTTCCAGTAAAGGCAGAAGTATCAAGGTTAACTTTAATCGTTTCACAATGCAACTGCAGTCCTATCCAAAATTGATCACAACTAGTGCAAATTCCAAGTAATCCAGCAAAAGTAAATCTATCAGGGACAAAATCATTTTGGTGCATAACTTTAAAAACTTCAATTCCTTTCTCAGGCTGCCGATTTTCCACGAACCCCGAAATCAAAGCATTGAAAGAAACAGCATTCGGTTCAGACCCCAAATTATGAACCAATAAAGCATCACTACATTGACCACATTTCATGTACATTGAGACAAGCGCATTAGAAACAAAAGAAACAGATACATAACCTAACTTCAAAGATTGAGTATGAACTTGTTTCCCCAGAGACAATGTCATAACACTAGCGCATGCACTTATTACACTGGCAAATACATATTCATTAGGAGTAAGGCGCATCTGAGAAAATAAGTTCAGTGCTAATAAAGGTTGCCCAACTTGGTCATAACCAGAAATCACAGCTGACCAAGAAACGAGGTTTCTCTCACGCATTTGATCAAACACACGACGAGCATTGATAAAGTTGCCACATTTCGCATATAAATTTATAACATGATTGGAGACGATAACATCAGATAGCACGCCGGCCTTTAAAGCAGCGGCGTGAAGAGAAAGACCGTTACTTAGAGCTTTGATTTTGGCGCACTGGTGCAACAAGGATCCGATAGTTTCCGGTATCATTTAACAGAGCAACTCCTGGAATTATTTGTTTTATTTTTTCCGTTCGTGTAATTGTGACCAAATTACTTGGATGGGCCAACCGAGGCCGGTAAATGTTAAAGACTAGGGTTATTTACGCATACATCTCAAGTAGGCAATGTACCGCGCTACACAGATACGAAAGAATTATTTTATTTATTATTAATAAATATATTTTTTTTATTATTATAACTAAATGTATTTGATTATTTTTAGTTAAAATTAATATAATATATTATACAATAAGTAAAATTTTATTAATATATTTATCAAATAATATTATTTTTTAATATTTAATTATCTTATATGTTATATATCTTTTCTTAACTATTTTGTTTACTTGTTTTAAAAGAATACATTAATAATATTATTTATACATACTTTTCATTTGTGTTTATTCTTATTTTTTTAGAGATATTTTATTAAAAGTTAAATAATATGTTTAAGAAATTTAATAGTTTTATTATTAATTTATATTTTAATTATAATTATCAAAATTTTTCATTTCCTTCAAATTGCTTATATTTAATATGGTTCATTTAAAAATATTTAAAGTAATTCTTTATTTTATATATTTATTTTCTTAATAAAAGTTTATTATTGATTAGAGTTTAATTATAATTATTTTATTTACTTATATTTAATATGATATACTTAAAAATATTTAGTAACTTTTCACCTTATATATTCAATAAAACATAGTACATATTTGAACTCTTTATTTTCTTATATTGAGTTGTATCTAATATGATCTATTAAATAATAATTACACTTTATAAAATTATAGAATTTATTTAATATTGAAATTTTGTATGTTAATTATTTACTTATTTTATTCTACCTTTTATGAGGTAGTAAAAAACCAAAATACCTTTAAAACAATTTGGCTACATCTTTATTTTCAGGATTTATATATATTTTGCTAGCACTGGTTGTATAAAACGTCACATCTTAAATTAAATAGATTAATAATTTATGTTTAATATATTTTCTTGTAAGTTAAATAAATTAAAAAAAAACCTTTGAAATTTTTGATTGTTATAGAAGTTACTATGCTAATAATAGAGTTATCATCGCTTTCCAATAAATGCATATCCAACTTCTTTCCAACATCATCCAAAAGCATGATTTTAGAAGAAATCCTACTGTAAATTTATTAAAGATAATCAATATTAATATAAATATAAAAGTGAAGCAAACATTATTAAGATTTATAAATATTAAATTATGGATATCTAAATTGTCATGCTCAGCCCATACCTGGAGTAACATGCTCCTGTAGCATGAATAACGATCTTCTAAAAGGAAATCGCCACTCATACTACAAAGGATACGTCGTCTATATGGCTTATTTTAGTTTGTATGGGTACACGCTCATATATTTAGTGATGATAAGAAATTGCAGCGTGGCATTTATTCAATGTTACCTATCTTAACCTGGATACCCATTCATTCATTCATACAATTCAGGTTGGCAAACATCTCATTTTATATTATATATGAATAAAGTCATACATTAGAGTTCTCAACAGTTACATAACACCAGTTACAAGTATCACCACCAAGAATACAGTAACAACTACTACCTCTATGATCAATACAACTACACTAACAAAACAAGTCGGAGTACGCCCCCAAGGGTCCAATACCGCTTCGAGAATAGCCTTTCTCTGCTAACGCTCGCTATCACTTCTTAGGTTGCTCTTCCGAGGACTCAATACCTACATTCATCAAATGATAAACGTTAAGCATAAAACTCAGTGGTGCAAGTGAAACACGTAGTCATAATCAAGCCAATAGCATTAAACATCATTCCATCATAGCTTCCATTCAATAATCAATCAATAATCATTCTCAGTCAACAACACAACCATTGAACGTCATTAACCAATATGAACATAAGGAATGCATAAATGATTCCATTGCCTTTATCAATATATAAGATGAGAATGCCTTTATACCATGCATTCTCCCTCGTTCCCTCTTCTTTTCCTGTATATATGTGCACATATCCTTTCCATATTGGGTCCCTGTATGTATCGGTACTCATCTCCCGAAGGAGGGCATTAAACTATATGGTTCTATGAACCCATTATTTTGAAACTGTATGTCTCAAGATTCATCTCCCGTAGGGAGGGCATTTAATTGTATGATTCCTCAAGGGAATCCATCATCTGTATGACCCAGTATGTTTAGAGCATATAGCTCTTATAAGCATTTCTCTCTTTCTCTTTCTCTTTCTCTTTCTTTTCCCCCTTATACTTCCTCATGCATGCCATGATTATGTGTTCATGATGCTTCCTATACATGTACCATGCTCATCATAGGAAAACATAAGCAATATACAGTCATAGAAATATAACACATCATTTCTCTGGACCTTACTTAAGTCCCCCAAGTGACAAGAAGTAAAGCATCACAATTAACATAACTAACACAAACTAGCACAAACCTATAGCAATACTACTTCAAATGTATGCCCATAGTTCTGCTACTAATGATCAAAACCTTCAACTTCTAGCTCTCACACCTTCTTGGCACTTAAAACCCTTAACTTTATTATTTTTAAGGGTTTAAGGAAGATAAGAATGAAAGAAAAGCAAGGAAAAGCTTTGTTCTTATCCATTGAAAAGTCAAACTTAAGTCGCATACGGCCGTACCACATTCGGTACGCCCGTACGGAGCTAAAACTCCTGACAAGCACAAACTCATGTGAGGTCTGGTATGCCTGTACCCCCATTTGGTACGCCCGTACCGTCATACTCTTCCTGACAAACCTATTTTCCTATGAGCACCGGTACAGTCAGACAACCCTTTGGTACGCCCGTACAGTCTCCAGGAACCTAAGGCCACTCATTCCTCATGCTCGATACGCCCGTACGGTGATCCGTATGCTCGTACCACAACCAACCTTCAAGCCACAACCCATTCTAAACTCATTCTCAAGGTACCTAAACCACAACTCAATCATAAAACACTTCCAAAACATTAACAACATCAAACTTCGTCTCTTCCTATCTATCATCCAATCACATACATTCACCTCTACTTCCCATCATAACATTCATACATCGTACACATATATTCACATATGCATGCATA
The DNA here is from genome assembly GCA_948192965.1 of Dalechampia spathulata. Classification (NCBI taxonomy): domain Eukaryota; kingdom Viridiplantae; phylum Streptophyta; class Magnoliopsida; order Malpighiales; family Euphorbiaceae; genus Dalechampia; species Dalechampia spathulata. The sequence goes on from CANYBF010196152.1 coordinate 16,841, forward strand.
ATCAATACAATCAAGTATCCAACATCATACCACAACCATCAATCATACAAACATACACCTACATGTACCGACATAACACGCCTCACAAGCATTCAACATGCATATTCATATACGTGTACGTATATGTCCTATCATTCATCTAGCATTTCACATACAATAGTGCCACACACAATAGTGTTCAAAGGTGGGTGTGACATAAATACTTGCTAAGGAGTCAGTATTTCAATCTCTTTTTTTTTCTCATTCCAATAATTTCTAAATGTCTAATTTTTAAAATATATCCAATAACATCTACACCTAAAAAAAATTAAAATACTAAAAATTATAATATTTTAAAAATAAACTATAAAAGTATATCAAAAGAAATATATAAATGTTTAAAACTGAAATAATTTAAAATTAAATAATACATGTACCTAACAGAACTTGATTATCATTAATGCAAGCTTGTACCAAATTAAAGATAATGAATTCAAATCCATTTCTTGCAATTTTCAGTACTCATTCTTTTAAGTTTTCATAAAACAATAGAAGATAGAAATATTATTTTTAATTCACTTGACAATGGTTAATAGTACCTCAAGCATTGCATAACATTGACATTTTATATGGCAAACAAACAACATTTAGTCAATATTGGCTTGTATTTTATCATATGAGTCTTGAGAATAGTAACATGCATGAGATTTTCCTATACAACATCAATAAAATACTATTAATTTTGAAATAATCATGAAATGAAAATAATTATGTCAAAAATTCTTTATACATTACCTTCTTATCAATAAAGATCAACTCCAAACTAATTAGTTCATAATTATTTTTTGTATTAAGAGCTTCCTACATTCTACATACTCGCACCCTAATACTTCAATCATCTTGGTTGATATTAAGATCTAAAAGTAAAGTATATGTCATATGTGTTGACTAAGTCTTTAATAGATTGAAATGTAACAAAAAAGGAATAAACTGTCACACCCAGCCCACCAGGAGTAACATGCTCCCGTAGAATATACCATGACTTCCGTCAGAGGAAACCATCATATACCCTACAAGGGATAACTCATCGTCTACTACCGTGCATGCAATACTCATAAATCATGATCAACAGACAGATGATAAACAGACAGAATAAAATGCAATGCAAGCCACAACTTACATACATATTA
>CANYBF010196360.1:0-12639 GCA_948192965.1 Dalechampia spathulata
TGGCAAAACTAGGGTTTAATGTGTCTGCCCTAAAGAACATATGCGATCGAGTATGATGTCTATATTCATACTCGATCGACTATGTTCAAACCCTAAAACATAGTCGATCGACTATGATGATACCCTAGGCCCTAAAACATAGGCTAAGGCCAAAAAACATATGCACACGCACCAAAAGCATATGCACATGTCCAAAAGGCACCCTGAAACGGCCAAAGTCGGCCCAGAACGGCCTAGAAAGCCATAAATCAACTTGGATTGGCCTGAAGCTAACCCAAACTGACCCAGAGGCATTCCTAAATCGATCCAGATCAAGCCGGTCCAAAATGAGGGTGTGACAAAGTCCTTCGAAGAAGCGTGAGAACAAGAGTAACAAGTGAATAAGTGATGGGTCGATATTAGGTTCAAAAAACAACTGACAATGAATAGAAAAAGAAGCAGAGAGTATGGGAATTAACAAGTAGAAAGATTCGATTATTAGGTGTTAGAGAAAGAGAGAGACAGATCTAGATGAAATTATTGGATTGGACATTGAAGGAACACAAGTTATAGAAAGAAGTGCTCAGAAGGAAAACGATGAGGATGCAATACACCCGCACGGGTGTAGCCCAGTTGGTACTCGGGTGGGTGTTGGAAAGAAGAGGTCCAGGGTTCGAGTCTTGGCAGCCGCAGTGTGGGAGTTACACCCTTTGGGTGGGCTCCTTGTAGGCACCAAGACATGGATCCCCATCTAGGAGGCCAATGGGTACCGTGATTTACCTCCTTCACAATCCTGTCGGGTCGGGGTGTGGGGGCCCTTGGGGTGAGGGATTCACCTTTATGGAAAGAAGATGAGGATGCAATACGTGTAGTGAACTAGAGCTGACGACTTGTTCTCATGTTAATCTTAATATTCAATATCCTAATCTTAAATCATAAAAATTAAGATTCTAATCTAATTTATTTTAACACAGTAAAATTTTTAAAATTAAAAAATTTATGATACTATATCATGAATAACTAATAAAATGATAAAAATTTTATTCTTATTTATTTAAGTTTCCTTTTTTTGAAGAAGAAATAAATATATCAATTAAATTGTAAAATTTTAATTTTATTTCACAATAATATTTATTATCTATTCTAGTTTTATTTTCTTATATATATATATATATATATAACATAATTGATTTAAAAATTATTAAAAAAATAATTATTATTTTAAGATCATAATTCATCCCTCTTCAATATATAAAAAAACTAAAACAATAGATAAAAATAAAATAATTTTAGAATTACATCATTATCTTTTCAAATAAATTGAAAATTAGATTAAAATTTTAACTTGCACCATTTTAAAATCTCATAAGATATAATCAAAAATTTTAAATCTTATATCCCTTACTAAATTAAAATTTTAAATAATAAAAATAAGAATAAAATTCAAATATTAAATAGATATTATTTGGCTAAAATATAATATTGTAATCTTAAATAATAATAAATTAAGTTGCATTCTTTTCTCTTATTTTTTATATTGAAGAAAAAGTAAAAATATCAATTAAATTGAAAAATTATAATTTTATTTCATAATCATATTTATTATCTATTATAGTTTTTTTATATGTACATGTACATAATAAAAATTAAAATAATTATTTTTATCAAAAAATTTACAATTATTTTAATATTATAATTTGTCCATTTTGAATATATAAACAAAATAAAAAAGATAAATTAATTCAAAAATTATATCATTTATCTTTACAATTTTTTTGAAAATTAATATTTTATTTTTCTATTTACATATCAAACTTTTTTATATTAGTATAATGATAAATTGTCTATGATTGTTCTTTCCATTTCTATAACCAATTGCAAACAAAAATTTTAAACAAGATGAAGTTGTTTATATAAATAAAAATTAAATTCTCATCTTTGTCAATAAATAAAAAAAATTAATCATCAATATGGTTTCAATACAATATTCATAAATTATGATTATCAATACAAATTTTGATGATATTGTTTAGAATTTTTTGCTACTTTCATATAAAATGTTTCATTTGTTCCTGCATTTTTTCAATTTATGTACTCATTTTCATAATTAGATTAATACTTTGATTGTATATTTAATATAAATTTATTTATTCTAAAGATAAATTGTATGAATAAATTGATAATTTATATATAATTATTATTTAATATAATATAATCAAAATTTTAATCTAATTTAATTTTTATATTAAATATTTAAAATTAATAAATAATTAAAATTTAATTTAAAAATTAAAAAAAAAATTATCAATAAAAAAGCACAAAAAGCAGGCCTTCAAACTAGTTTTAATAATTTTGCTTCGCTTGATTTTGATTTTAATTTTATAGTTGATATCATTTATACTATATTTACAGATATGTGAAATTTAAAAGAAAAATCATAAAATTTAAAGAAAAGACATTATCTTTTCATCGAACTACACCATTTTCTTGTAAAATTTTCATTGTGGTTGAATGTGATATCCAATAAATGTGTTGTTTTAACTTTAATTTTTTAGTCATATTTATTGATGATTAGGTTTTCAATATTATAATAACAATATTTAATTTTTGTTAGTTTTGAACGAAACAAAAATGTAAAAAGTTAATTAGAATATTTATGAAATGAAAAATATATAAATAAAATGAATAGAAGAATAGATTTTTTATATTAAGGAAAAAATAATATATTAATAACTTACCCTATTTGAGTACTTATTTTGATGTTTTAATTTTTTTTAAAAATAGTTGTACATGTTTTTATAATGTTAGTGAATAATCAATTATAGAAATAAATTTATGGTTATTTAAGGAATTTTATTGTAAATTTACTGTTATTTTTTGGTGTTTACTACAAGTTTTAATATTTTAGTATAATTGTTAACTTAATATTTATCATGAAATCTATTTATTATTTTTAGTGACTTAATTTTTTAAAAACTTTTTTTAAAAAAAATTCAACATACTTATTAGAATTATTTATGACATTTTTTTATGAATAGGGAAAATTTTCAATAACCATTAAACCTATTTAATAGGGAAAATTTCTATCATAATCAATGATATTTAATTATATCAATATCTCTATATTTTATGAATAACCTTTAAAACAATTAAGGTTAAATAAAGGAAAAACATCAATAATCATTGCATTTATTTTTAAAAATCAACACAATAAATATTTTCTTTCATTTGAAAATTTTCATTAATAGAATTAAATGAAGATTTTTAATGCAATAAATGAATTTTTATTATGGTAATAATAAAATGTAATAATGATTATTTTTATTTTTAAAATATTTTGATGTGGTTATTATGGTAAATATTTTTAATTTTTTAAAGATTTTTACCTTATATAAATATCATGTAACTTTGATAATTATTTATGGTTAAACTTTTTACATTTTTCCTAAATTTTAAATTAATCCATACATTAATTGTAACATTGTATGTTATTAAAATAATAATGTTAATACCAAAACTTAATTATAAAAACATAGTTAGTATTTAATTTTAATTTTAATTTATATTATAATTATTTATTTATATTTTATTTAGAATTTATATACATGTGTTACACGTTAGTATTTTTTATTTGATCCATCATTAGCTAACTCACTTTGTACGATAAAATTAAAAATTTCAAATAAAATAAGATAAATTTAATTTAATTGTTTATTTATAAATAATACTTATTTAATGAATAAGTTTTTTTAAGAATCATTCATATTGTTAGAAATTAATTATTTTATTTAAGTTAATAATTAATAGTATCATTAATTTTTTTTATACAAATTGTCGATACATTTTTAAAGTCACATATAAAATTTTATAGTTAATAATGAAATAATTAATATCAATGTGTAACAACTTAATTTGAAATTTAAGTGAAATAAAGGTGAAATAATCATTAAATTTCTATTAAAAAAACAAATCAATATATTTATTAGAATCAATGATACTTATGATATTCTTTTGATGAATAGATAAAATTTTCAATAATCATTAAATTTAATTTTCTTAATTTATTTTACAACTACATAGCTTTTTAGGTCTATTGTGATTTATGACATTTAATTATATCACTATCTCTATTTTTTTGAATGAGTTTTAAAACAATTGAGGTAAAATAAAAAGAAAATACCAATAACAATTAAATTTATTTTAAAAAATTCGACATAACAAATATTTTTTTTATTTGAAAACTTTCACTAATAAAGTTAAATGAAAATTTTTAATTCAATAAATGAATTTTTGAAAATATAATTATGATAATACTGAAATGTGATTACGACGATATTAAATTTTAAAGTGTTTTGATTATAGTTATTATGGTAAATATTTTAAAATTTTTAAAGGTTTTTGTCATATATAAATATAATAACTCTATATTAGTTAGACTTTTAATATTTTTTGTAAATTTTAATTTAATCTATTCAAAATCTGTTTTTAAAAAAAGATATTACACTTCCTTTTAAAAAAAATTTCATAAATATATAAGAGAAATGATTAAATTTCAAATATTTTTAAAATTATAATTTCAACATATTAATGATCATAATTTCAATTTATTTTGAATATAAAAATTAAAATTAATAGTAATAAATGATGGTCTTTAAACACATAAGTATTTTTTTGACTCATAATTAACTTAGTATGCATTTTTATATTTGTAATTTTAGAAGTTATTTTGTCAAACTATAAATTTTTATTACAATTTCCATTATTTATCTTCTATATAATTATAAGTTGGAAGTTCAATGAGAAATTATTTTGTCTAGTAGGTTATCCAAGTACTAGTAGGAACCATAATTCATCTTGTAAAAGGTGAACTTTCCTCTACAATTCATTAAGAATGTCCTTGACACTCTTTGTACTAATCAATTAGAAAGTCTCCTACTATTTATCTCTAAGAATATGGACATGATTGATGATGCTAAGTCATTATATGGTTATGATGTCTTATTTATTTATTTGAGGAAGAGAAATTATAGAGGAATTTGAAAGCACACATGACACTCGATTCGAGTTGGAAGATGAGGACCATATACAATATAATGTTGTTGGATTAATGAAACCAGGTCTACAAATAATTGTTACTCGCAGAGGGGAGGGTGGTATGGTAACACTTCTAGGAAAGCTAAGGCCAAAGTTGATGGGGATAGTGAGGATCAATCCTCCCTCAACTGTGGTTGTCCAAGGTTTGAGGTTGTTCTTATATTAGAACTGAAAGGCATTGTTGTCAAGGTAAAAGGTAATGGGCGCCCGCAAAAGTAGAAGAAAATGGGGGCGCCACAATTGTTGATTTTAAAAAAAAAAAGTCAAATATTTCAACAGGGTACGCGGTATCCTTTACCTATAAATAGGTAGAGGAGTATAAGGAAATGATCATCCCATCATCCCACAGAAATCCTAAATCCTCATCCTAAAATATGAGAGAAAATAGGGAGGTGAAAGAAATATTTGAGAGTTAGTTTATTTTGATTCGTTTGTAACTCCAAATTATTTTTTCTTTAATAAAATTCTTTGATCCTTTGTCCGTGGTTTTTACCCTAATTTGATTAGGGGTTTTCCACGTAAATCTGTATGTTCAATATTTTATTTTCTCAAATTTTAGCTGTGGTCCTGCTTTATCCGATCCGTATTTTTCAACAAGTGGTATCAGAGCTTTGGTTCTTGTTGGAGGAATTTTTTGAAAAGGAGCACGCCAAAAGGAAGGAAAAATTACGAGGAATTTTTCGGTGCGATCCGTTTGAAAAACAGACATAAAAGGCGAATTAGTGAACAGTGTCAAATAGTAAATTTTTATTAAAATGTGACAGTACTGTAGCATTTTGGTCACTTCACTGTTCATTACTATAGTGGTTACTGTAGCAGAAGCACTGTAGCAAGGTACTGTAGCAAATACTGTTCATAATACTATTTTGTGCGTATATACCAACTTATCGCATGCTCTGTGGTTGCTATTAAATTGGATCCTCCACATCAAAAAATAAGTTAGATTATATCGCAGACAGTGTGTTAGACTCACATTAGAGACCCTAGGAGTTTTGCATTATGTAAGTGTATGCATAGATGAATGGTAGGATTGAATGAGTTTATGTTATGTGTATGAATGTATATTGATGGTTTTGTGTTTGTGTTTATGTGAATTGTGATTTACGTATTTACTTGCCTTGTTGGTGTGTCGTCACCTTATTGAGAAGCATGCCTTCTCGGTTGGATAAAGGACGGCGAGTATATGTGGTTAGGTATGTTTTGGAAGTGTTGATAGGGTTAGCCAGGGAGGTAGTGACAGGGATCTTGCCGTTTAGGCTTGCCAATAGGTATAGTTTGGGGTTTTAGGTAGTGGTACGGGCATATGGCATCACCGTACGGGCGTACAAGACAGGGTAGCTACAAGGATTTTAGGTCCTGGAGGGCGTACAGACATACCAAGGGATGGTACGGCCAGACGCAAACTCGCAGGAACTTGGGTGCATCAGGAAAATCGAGGACGTACGGGCGTACCGTTGCTCGCAGGAAATTATGTGCATCAGAAGCTTTAGTTTGGTATGGGTGTAACAAGATCCGTACGACCATACACGACTTAAGTTTGACCTTTTAAAGGTTATGACATAACATTTTCCTTAAGTTTCCTTCCTTTTTCTTAAGTTAAAACCCTCCTAAACCCTGCCAAACATTCCACCTAGAGTTCCTAAGCATTTTAAACGTGCGAGAATGAGGAATAGAAGCTAGAGATGAATTGATACAGAGTTAGAGGCTTACGTGAGGAATCGTTGGATTGTAAGGTTAGTGCTAGTTTTGTGTCTTTTGCCACCTTTGGCTTATTGATGTTGCCTTAAGACTTGAATCCAGTCTAGGCTTGTTATTCTGATTTATATCGTATCATTTTGATGTGATATGTGGATGCTTGCTATTCTGATGCTTGGATTGATGTTTTCTTTGCTTGATGATATGATGAATTGCCCAAGCTTTCATGTATAAATTAAAATATGTATAATGACATCATGACATGCATGGAGATGAATGATGAATGGAAAAAGAGAGAAAAGAAAGCGAGAAAAGAGGGCAGAGCTCAGCTCTGGGCATACTGGGTCAATAATGAGTATGGGATTCCTTCAGGAATCATTAGATAAGTAACCTCTCGAGAAGGGAGATGAGTCTCGAGACCTACAGTAGGGATTGAATGCTGAGCACTCCACAGTTATATGGCCTCCTTCGGGAGATGAGTACCGGTACCTATCGGGACCCAATATGTGCGAAAGGAATGTGCACAATGACAGGAAAATCAGAGGGAAATCAGAGAGAAGGATGAAGGAGAATGCATTCATATGAACATACATGTTGCGTACTTTATTATGTTAGTTTGATGTTTATGATGGATGCTATGTGATATATGTTTGTTTATCTATATTACTAGCACCACTGAGGTTATCTCAACATTTGTCATTTGATGAATATAGGTTCAGAGCCCTCGGGTAAGGGTGCAGAGAAGGAATATAGGTCGTCAGCTGAGAGAGCCAAATCTCGACTTGGTACAGGACTTCTACGGCATACTCCGATCCCTTTTCGGCTGTGTAGTTAGTGTGGCAGTAGTTGTACAGTAGTTATTTAGCTTTTGGTGGTAATTATGTACGCACTCACTTGTTTATAAGAATCATAACAGGTTATATATATATATATATATATATATATATATATATATATATATCAGTCATGGAACTGCCTGTTATCGTATATTGCTTGAGTGTATGCCAGGGTAGTTTAGCATATCACGCTGCTTCCATCGCACCACCCTCATTAAGCTTAGAGACGTGTTCCCATACGACGTCTTCATGATGCATCCTTTGTGGTGTAGGCATCGGTCTTCTTCTAGGAGCCACTGTCTGTGCCACGGGAGCATGTCCTCCTGGGTATGGGCCAGGTGTGACATGTTTTAGTGGTATCAGAGCTATGGTTTAGCTCGCTGAGTTTCATAGTTGTCAGTTAGGACTACTGCCTATGTCTAGGAAGCTACATTTGAGGAGTTGCCAGTCCTTACCTCTGCTGACTGTTAGGTTTATGTTTATGTTTGTTGTGTTACAGATTCTGTGTTATGACCGACAGAGCCATCATTGTGGGCAAAGAGGAAGGGGGTAACTTTAATCCCCAGGAAAGTTCATCTGAAACTGGAAATATGAGTGGGAGGCAACCACGTCAGGAGGAACAGGCTGGGCTGAGTGTGAGGGCACCACAAGCAGAGAGGGTTGATGCCTCAGCAGCTGATCCCATGGTAGCACATTTTACTCAATTTCTACAATTTATGTGGGCACAGGGTCATACTTTACCTGTAACCCCAGCACCACCTCCACCTCCACCTGAACCTCAAGAAGAGTACAAGTTAGATTTTAAGAAGTTGAGAGCGTATGGGGCTACGGATTTCATTGGGACTATCGACCCGTATGTCGCTGAGATGTGGCTAGAGAAGATACAGAGAGTGTTAAGACAGTTGAAGTGTCCTGAGACTGCCAAGTTCGAATACACCATCTCCCTGCTGCAAGAAGATGCATATGAATAGTGGAAAACCATTTCGTAGAGTATGGCCGATCCTCCAGTACTTACATGGGCTGACTTTCAGAGAGAGTTCCGATAGAAATATGTGCCAACAGCCTATACAGATCAGAAGCTGCATGAGTTCCTAAATCTGAGGTAGGGGAACATGACAGTGGCAGAATATGAGAGGGAATTCATGAGGTTAGTCTACTATGCCACCAATATCTTAACTTCCGGGCGAGAGCGGTGTAAAAGGTTCGAACAGGGCTTAGATCTCTGGATTAGAGCATTAGTTCATGGTTTTAACTACGATGACTTCTCAGCTCTAATGGCCAATGCGTTGAGTCAGGAACGGATTCTGCAAGAGGGGCAAATGAGGCAAGAATCTGTGAGGAGACCGTTCCGAGAGTCGAGTTCTTTATCGGGATCCCCGAAGAGGGGGCGATTCAGAGGTCCATTTTCTCCACGACCGGTAGGGGTATGACCACCGCTACTACCTCGATTGATACAGAGTGGGAAATCCGTCTATTCCAGTGGCAGTAGCAGTACGGGGTCCGGATTGATGGCATGTCGCACGTGTGGCCGGACACATCACGGGACTTATCAGATGGGGTCTGATTTATGTTATCATTATGGCCAGGCTAGGCACTATGCTAGAGAGTGTCCTACACGTGATAACATCCCAGTGTACACTATTTCAAAGGGTGGTTCCTACCAATTGAACCCGAATGTGAGATTAGGTTCAGGAAGTTATCAGGGTGCCGAGAGAGGCAGAGGAGGAGGCAGAGGAGGTCGTGACAGTGGGAGCCGAGGGACAAGCCAAGAGTTTGTGAACCAAGTAGTTGGTGTTCCTACTAGAGTATACAACCTGGTTCAGCAGGATAAGCAGCATGCCTCTGATGTTGTGATCGGTAATGTCTTTATCTCTAATCATGAGGCGTTAGTGTTATTTGATCCGGGTTCTTTACATTCATACATTAATACAAAGTTTGCCCGAGTACTTGAGATGTGTAGTAAGGAATTAGGGTATGAGATAGTCGTATCAAGCCCATTAAGCAGGAATGTGATAGTGGATAGGGTGTTAAGACAGTGTCCTTTGGTCATACACGGTGTGTGTTTCCTATCTGATTTAGTTGAGCTACCGTTTAGGGATTATGATATTATTTTGGGTATAGAATGGTTAGTGCAGTACAGGGCAGTGATGGATTGTCATCAGAAGACTATGACCCTGCAGCACCCAGATCAGATTGTGGTTATGATACGGGGAAATGTGCCATCTGTAATGGCAAGGTTGATTTTTGTAGTGACAGCACAATGATTGATAGCACAGGGTTATAAAGCGTTTTTAGCACATATGATAGATACCAGACAGAGGGAGGTTCAGTTATTAGACATCTCAATAGTTTATGATTTTCCGGATGTTTTTCCTGAAGAGTTGCCAGAGTTACCACCGGAACGAGAAGTTGAGTTTGAGATCAAGGTGTTACCAGGTACGAAGCCAATTTCCATTACTCCTTACCGAATGGCACCATTGGAATTGTGGGAACTGAAAGTACAGTTGCAAGAACTTCTAGAGAAAGGCTTCATTAGATCGAGTATTTTGCCTTGGGGTGCACCAGTGTTGTTCGTCAAGAAGAAAGATGGGACGATGAGGATGTACGTTGACTACCGGTAGCTTAATAAGGTAACTATCAAGAACAGGTATCTGTTACTGCACATTGATGACTTATTTGATCAGTGGAAAGATGTCGCAGTGTTCTCTAAGATCGATTTGAGATCAGGGTATCATCAGCTTTGAGTTAAAGAGGGCAGTGTAGCAAAAATGGCATTCCGTACTCGCTATGGACATTATGAATTCCTTGTAATGTCGTTCGGGTTAACCAATGCACCAACAGCATTTATGACCCTAATGAATACAGTGTTTGCAGACTATTTGGATCAGTTTGTAGTGGTATTCATCGATGACATCCTAGTGTATTCGAAAACAAGTGAGGAGCGTGACAGGTATCTGAGATTAGTTCTGCAACGATTGCGAGAGAAGCAACTGTATGGTAAGCTCTCTAAGTGTACGTTCTGGTTGGAACAGGTAGTGTTTCTAGGGCATGTTATTTCAGCTGAGGGTATCCAAGTTGACCCGAGCAAGATATAAGCGGTTTTGACTAACCGATACCACAAAATATCAGTGAGATTCGCAGTTTTCTGGGATTAGCTGGTTACTACCAACGGTTTATGAAAGGGTTCTCTATACTTGCCTTATCATTGACAACATTGCTTCAGAAAAGTGTTTCTTTTCATTGGTCAAAGGAATGTCAACAGAGCTTTGACAAACTGAAAGACTGCTTGACACAAGCTCCGGTGTTGACCTTACCTACATCGGGGAGGGCCTTTACTATTTATAGCGATGCTTCACTTAACGAATTAGGATGTGTTTTGATGCAGGATAGGAAAGTGATAGCATACGCCTCATGATAGCTGAAACCGCATGAGAAGAATTACCCGACACATGATTTAGAGCTGGCAGCCATAATGTTTACATTGAAGATTTGGCGACACTACTTGTACAGGGAGTTATGTTACATGTACACGGACCATAAGAGCTTAAAATATTTGGGTACCCAGAGAGAATTGAATTTGAGGCAACGACGGTGGCTAGAGCTAATTAAGGATTATGATTGCATGATTGACTATCACTCAAGTAAGGCTAATTTAGTAGCCGATGTGTTGAGTCGTAAGTTATTTGTGGGATTGAGACAATCACCATTGATGCTAGTACTGGAAATGCGATAGTTACACGGTACATTGATAGTGCAACCTAAGTGTCTTCTAGTACAGTTACACCTGCAAGTCAAACCGGTGTTAACGGAATAGATTCAAAGATGTGCTATGGATGACGAGGAGTATCAGAAGCAATTACAGAAAGTTTAGGCCGGTAAGACTACTCTTTTTATTATGGACAGTGACGGTAACTTACGATATGGTACTCGGTTGTATATCCCGGCAGATCGTGAGTTGAAGAAGCAGATACTAGAGGAAGCTCACGAGTCTACGTATGCCTACCATCCGGGGAGTACCAAGATGTATAGAGATCTGAAACAATATTATTGGTGGGTTGGTATGAAGACAGAAATAGCAGATTATGTTGCTAAGTTTTTAGTATGCCAGTGCATCAAAGCAGAACATCAGGTACCCGTGGGATTACTGAGTCTGTTACAACTTTCAGAGTAGAAATGGGACTGTATTACTATGGATTTTGTCACAGGATTACCGACGATGCAAGCTAGACATGATGCAGTCTGGGTAATAGTGGACAGATTGATGAAGACAGCTCATTTCTTACCGGTACGCATGGATTACAGTTTGGAATGATTGGCTAGCTTGTATATAGCTGAGATTGTATAATTGCATAGAGTTCCGTCCTCTATTATGTCTGACAGAGATCCTCGGTTTACGTCACATTTTTGGGGTACTTTTCAGCAAGCTTTGGGTACCAGAGTTCAGCTTAGTACAGCTTTTCATCCTCAGACCGATGGACAGTCAGAGCGAGTGATACAGATTCTAGAGGATATGTTGCGAGCCTGTGTAATGGAATGGGAAGGTAGTTGGGATCGATATATTTCTTTAATTGAGTTTGCCTACAATAATAGTTATTAGGCCAGTATACAGATGGCACCTTACGAAGCTTTATATGGTCGACGATGTCGAACACCGTTACACTGGGATGAGGTAGGTGAACGCTGTCACATCCACTCTTCACACTTAGAATATACTTTGATGATTAATGCTATGGTATTATGATGATGTATTTATGGTGATGTGCATATGGTATTATCATGAGAGAATGATTAACTTGGAATAGTAATTACATGTATTTGGAATGATTTACTTGTGTGTTGATTAAGAATTATTTGTTGTACATGTATGTGCAAGTATGTGAAGGTGTATACATATTATATATGTATAAGTTATGTATAGGGTTCAAAAGAGGGTTAAGTAAAATAAGGTAATATATATACACATAAGTAATTATTAAATAAAACAAAACAAAAAGAAGTAGGGAAGAGATAAGCTTAATGGGTCAAACCTTTGACT